>CAAKHC010000618.1:0-16700 GCA_901007825.1 Macroramphosus scolopax
ACACTATTGCCCAACTCCAAAGAGCCACTAATAAAATTTGGACCACTACTAATATATGAACTAACAAGCATTTACAAGAACATAAAATCATTCCAAATATAGTAAATACCCACTTTAAATACAAAAACAGTGGTACTGTATAATTGGCCTTGCCTATTCATATTAGTCATCCTTGAATGTCAGCGCCTCAAACTAGAAGGTCAATATCAAAAAACAGAATTTGAAATCTATTTTGGTAATTGATTGATTGATTTGGCCATTCTGGGGTAAACATTATGGTTTGTCGTTTTCAATTGATCAAAGCTGAGGACCAAAGACAGTAAGCAAATCTTGTATTATTGTTTCGGACCACTTGTCAAGACATCAAAACACATAACCCTTGTCTCTAGGAAATCATGTAATTTTTCATTTGTTTCTGCTATTTTAAAAGACCCAAATGTTAATTATCTAATCAAGAAAATAAATTGGCATATGGATTGATCATGGGAATAATAGCTACTTGCAGCTCTACTCTGTGCAATGATTTTTTCCTCTCTAGAGCAGCATTACCTGAAGCACAACAAGCTATATATAACTAACTCCACGTGTCCACTGCACTTCACTGTGGCACTTTAGCCTCACAAAAACACAAGTGTGAATCATGTATCATCACCATCTTTTTCTAAACTATTATATAAGTGACCTGTTTAACTTGGGATCATGAAGAATATCCCGTCCATTTCTCATCTAATGCAATCTGACGAAACTGGAGTCAGATTAAAGTGGATAGTCACACAATAGCAGGGTGTTTCTGTAGCCTAACCTGGATCAAGAGCATACAAAAGAGGAAAAAAGCCTGAGAGTCATGAGAGGCTCTACTTATACTTATAAAAACTATTATAACTTGAACAGCAGCACGAAAATTGTATTTTATTTTTAAAAATGTGTCTGATGTTTGAAGTGTAGAAAGTTTAAAGTGAGGAGTAGACTAGCTGACGTATCCATACAGCTTTACCAACTATTTAAAGCTTTACAGCTGAGATTTACATTTACTCAAACTTTCATTTTTGCATCAGTGACAGTTCAATATGTCAAACCGATTTTCTATACACCAATGACGTTATATCTCACATTATTATCAACACTTACAAGAACTATTTAGTTCCTGTACCTGTTTTGAAAAGCATAATTACAAGTGTAAAGAAAAAACTGTGCAAATTATTCTGTATTTAATTTTGGTGTCAAAATATAACAGCAGCCCTACTAGTATGTTAGGTTCTCATTTATATGATATAACTAATATAAATTAATCGCATTACTCAATTTTTACTAAATGTGTTTAAAACGACATAACCAAACCCTTGTTGTTTTTTTAATCTTCCTACAACCTGTGGTTACCAGAAGACAGCCGGTGCCCGTTCAATTGAATCGTCACCTAGGCTTTAAGGGTTTATCATTTAATCCACTTTGATGTATAATGCACTTGAATTAAAAGAAAATATAATCTTTTATCAGCGTACAATCATTTTTATAGGCCAAAATCTACACTCACCTGCTTGCCTGACAGGCAAATCCAGCTGATCAGACATGGTGACGCGCAGTAAAGTGGACACAAAGTTTACCTGGGTGTGACCCTGTAAATCAGAATTGGAAAAGCTTAGTGGAATGTTTATACAGTATATACATAATGTAGGAACATTTTCAAAATCACAGAAGCAATGCTGCAACCCCTCTATTTCATGTAATTTTATCTAATAGGAAGTTGCTCTTGATGTCAATATTAATATTGGAAATAGTACATGGGTCATCCAAAAGCAATTACAAGCCAACGTGATGACAGCTTAACAAGCAAACAGTGATGTAGACTGTAGTCTCTTTAAAATGCTCAGTGTGACCAGTTGGGATCCATAACAAAGTTTTTGTGCCAATACTAATCATATGTTTGCATCTTGAGTGTCAGTCACTGGTAACGTTTTCAACGATCTAATGGTATGCCGAGTACCTATACGAACTGTAATAAGATCCTTAATGCCCTTGAGGCTCCAGTATATCAACAATTCTTTAAAAGGTCATGTTATAAATTTCAACGTTGTGTCAACTCCAACCATTATTTGGCCAGCTTTAATAAAAAACATATCCAGTAAGAGTTTATGACTAAGCACAGCTCTGCTTTTAAAACCTATGCACTCAAACAGAATTACTCCATCCTCCCACAGACGACGTGTTTGTAGTTGGGAGTACGACTTGAGTACTTGTCCCTATAAAATGACATTAAAATGAATACCCCCGGTATACCGTCTATGCAGACAATACTAGCATGGTTCAAATGACCATCACTATGGACGTATTTTGGTTTTAATAGAGAAAAGACGTAAGCTCATTGTACTGCACAGACTAAGCATGGAAGAAGCCTCCCTTGACCCGGGTATGACATGACATACATATATTTAAGTGCTGTGACTAAACAATAATCCCCCAAAGTTCACGTGATTAGAAATTGAATTGACTATAAACGCAAAATGTATGTTTAGTGACTGAACGTAAAAAGTAAAAGCGACGACCTGGCTTTAAAAGTACGGATTCAAGATTCTGTCTCCACCAAAACAGTGTTGTTAACTTGGTGTAACGCCATCTCCATATTTATGTCTAGCACGCATAACAATGTGCTAGCACAAAAAGTCAAGTTGCTTACATTTAGCACTAAATGGCTACGGTCAGCTAGCATAAATCAATGTTGGCGAAACTAAACAGCGTTAGCTAAAGTGAACCTTAATCTGACGATGAAGAATGTCATCACTTCAGGGTTTGTCACAGTGACACGTGAGCAACTGCCTTAGCGGAGGTATGGCAGCTCATCCAAAAAGTAACCGCTAGCTAAGTTAGCTAGTTGACGTTAGCCACGCAGCTAAAAATCTGATTCTCTGATATATTACGCTAAATAGCACTTGCCCCCACATTTATACAGCTTCTCTTGATGTTTCACATGGCACCCCAAT
Organism: Macroramphosus scolopax; assembly: GCA_901007825.1. Lineage (NCBI taxonomy): Eukaryota > Metazoa > Chordata > Actinopteri > Syngnathiformes > Centriscidae > Macroramphosus > Macroramphosus scolopax. The sequence continues at coordinate 2,976 of CAAKHC010000618.1, forward strand.
TATTGCAATGCCGTGTCAAACATGACAAAAGTCAGAACTGCTCTGTAACTGCGTGTGGTGAGCTAACAAATCAGCGGGGCTCGAAGGGCTAGCTTCGTTAGCATTAGCGGCACAGCTGGCTCATCGTGAAGCTAGCATTGACGTTGAATACTGACAAACGAGTTTCTCGTCGAAATACAAAAAGCTATTGATTTAAGGCTAATGGCTCTCATCTAATGATAGAAATAGAGCTGAGACAATGAATGTACGGGTCAAGTAGTGAGATTAAGCCCTTTATTTATCAAGGAAACTAGCAGAGCCCAGTGTACGCGATCGCACCATCTTGATGTTATGAACAACCGAGGCCCGATGCGAGACCGCGCCACAACAGCCATCACTATTAACAGCTAATCTGAACTTTTACCTCGTTCAGCCGTCTCTCCGCTGCCTCTCTCAGATTGGGGTCCATTGTACCCCGAAGGGCCTCGACCAAAGACTCGGGATCCATCACGAAAACTCTGTTCACGGCTCGGATTTTAATATTTCAGAGGTCTATCAATTCCCAGTCACTGCGCACATGGACGCACAGCTCTCCGGTTACCCGGCGCGAAAGGAAGCAGTGAATGAAGTACCCGGATAGATCAGCGCCAAATTTGTGCAACACGAACATCCGGCTGCGACTGCATACGTATGGGAGTTGTAGTTTCCTGCAGTTTAACGGTACAGCAGGGCTTAATAATATCATGTGCATATGAAATAAGGAGCCCCGGAAAATGACACAGTTACTGGTCATCCTTTAGGCAAAGCTTCTCAAACACATTTAAAGAGTTAAGGCATCATGGTTTTACTATTCAATTTTAGGCATATTCACATGGGCTGCATATGGACTTTCAGGTTGATGGTAAATCAGCATTTTGTTTTTCATTGGCCCATACACCAAAATGTAGGCTATTGAGGCATTGCAAAGGACATCATGAATCAGACATACTGTCAGTTGACCTTGTTGATAGAATATTGAACATGTTGGGTTTAAATACCATTTGTTGAACCCATTATAGATTAATACATAATGATAATAAAAACGAAATAACCATCAAAAGCACATTGCTCTCATTACTTTGATGATACAAATAGCCTGTGCAAATATGTTTTCCACCTTAGGGGACAGGACATCGGATTGAGTGAGTTTATGTGTGTTTACCAAGACATGCCTCAGGTAGTCAGTATCAACAAAAACACACATATAAGTGCAATCTCTTTGCAACTAAGTACACTCAACACACACACTCTCTCTAAGAGTGCAATACACCTCTGTTCAACACTGCTTAAAACCATATTACTATTTATTTCCATATTCTTAAACAATATTCAATTTTAGTATGGTATAACTGCTATTTTTTATTATATCACTGCATATTGTTTGTATTGCTTTTATTGTCATTAACTTTTTTTCATAGACCATTCTTCGGTCTTCTATTACTGTTATTACTAATGGAGCATCCCAGTTTTTCAGTTTATGAAAAGTTTTTCATACAATTATAGTTGTATAATAGATTGGGGTGACAATAGACATAATTGATATTGAAAATATAAAACAAAACTGCAATTATAGTGGACACTAAAACATTGAGGTTTGTAAAGTAGTATAAAATGAAAATAATTAGATTAAGCACACTTGCATCTGTAGAGTACTAAAGTAGGACAAATTAAGGTAATCTGGGATAATTTGTTGCAAATTTGATTCCTGCGACTTATTCCGATATCTCTGCAACATATTAGATCAGAACATTACAATCAGAATCAGAATCAGAACAGGAATCAGAATCAGAATCAGAATCAGAATCACAAATGTGTGTATTGCCAAGTAAAGGTTTCACAATAACAAGGAATTTATCTTGGTACATTGGTGCTAACAGTCAACATAAAGACAGATATTAGAAATTTCCAAAAGCCATAAGATGTTTTCTAACCAAACCCTACATAGAATGTAAATACAACTTGAGGAGGTGTGCCAAACTTTTTGCTGTGATGAAGAGAAAGATAGATTTAGTAAGTGTGTGTGTTTACAGAACATTATCTTATTATAAACATTGAATAACTATATATGCAATTTCAGGAACTCTTATAATAAAGTATCTATCTATCCATCTATCTTTAAATGCATAATCCCATCATTTGAGGGACTTAAATGTACAAGATGACCCAAAGCATGCTATGCCACATTCTCAATCATATTTGATAAAGTAAGTTGGACAACTAAAAATGGTTCCAAAAAAACCCCCACCTAAAACATACTGTATGTATATTCTCTGGCTTGACCTGATCACAAGCATAATTTGATAACAAAAGGATCATCATATTATTTATGACAGATTTATACGCTCAACAATAATCTTGTCAAACTCCTATGTCACTGAACTTGCCATGAAATTGCAAGGGAAAGCCTACCAATTGACAAGTGCCCCCACAAATGTCTGTGACATTAACCCAATTAAGTTATGGGATGTCATCACATGACGTCCTTGCTAAAACCTTTAGTGATACTCCTGTTGACTAGATGTCCCATATTACATGAATCGACCGCAAATTCCCTTTGTTACTTTACTCTACAGCCAAATCTTTGAGCTCAGTTCTTGTTTCATCCCCTAATGCAGTTGGATGAAATTGAGGTAGAAACATTCGACTGCGTCACATAAGGATATTACCATAGACAAGTACGTCATACTGAAAATGTTACAGTGTTACAGATGGGGGCGCTGTGTTGGATCGTATGGGGTTAAGTTGCTGGGTGTCAAGGTAAAAGGTCAGCTGTTGTAACGTGTCAGCAGCTGACTGTCACCACACCGGTGTGTCACTTCAATAGGCTCTTTCACAAGTCGGTCGCTGAACTGACTGTAACGTATCTAAGAAAATGGCCAAAAAGCGGAGAGAAAAGCGAGAGACAGACGGCCTGTCTTCGGCACCGGAGGAGAAGAAGGCAAACGCTAGTGACTCTCAACCAATGAAAGGTAGCTTCAGGCTCGCAGTGGCTAACTGTAAACACGAATTGAGAGCAAAGGGTAGGAAATACAAGCTGTACAGATAGTCTGGCAATAAGACCGCTTGGCTACCTCATTTCTGCTTTTATGTCAGAACACCGGAACCGGAGCCAATGTTAGCTCTTAGCTGGTTGTTGTAGCATTGTCTGCTAGCTAGTTAAAATTAGCCGACGTAGACTTTGAAGACCAGCATAGAAAGGAAGAAAAACATATCCGTTAACGTAGCCCTCGCTGTTTTTTTGAAGTGACTCTAAACCAAACCCTGTTAGCGTTAGATGTCATTGAATACGATTATTGACCGAAATTCTCAAAATCTACAATTTTGTCATCAGATGATTCGCTAACACTTGAACAATGGTTGATGCAGCGGTCCGGACTCGAGTCACTTCAGACTTCAGACTCGACTCTAAAAAAATCATAAAAGACTTGCACACCAATGACTTGTAACTTCACTTGGACTTGAGGCGTTTGACTTGAAAGACTTTGTACTTTCCAAATTGTAAAAAAAACAAAAGTTACATTAGAATGTTTTATAAAGCATTCATTACTTCTGTAAATGTCATATACCATTAACCTACTCAGTTGGCTTTGAAATTTGAAATGGCCCTAATAAATAATTTTGGACTTGTGTAACTTTAGGACTTGATACCTAAAGTTTCTTACTTGAGACTTGACTGTCTTCACTTGTGACTTTAATCATAACGTCAATGTAAAGACTTTAGACTTAAAAATAACTTGCTCCCCTTTTACTTTTCATAAAAATAACAACATATATGTAATCTCTAGATTGCTGTCGTCTGTGAAAGTAAGGTTACTGCTGTAAGACTAAGTTTTTCTCGGAACACGGCAGTTAATTTAACCTTGAACTGGTTCATCAAAAGCCAGTGGGTCATGAGGAAGGCTCTTTGCTGGTATAGGCTTGAAAAAAATAATGCAAAACCTATGGGCAAATTCCAAAGGTCTCCTCAGTAGCTGGATGTGTCTGTTGTCATGGTAAACTCTGTTAACCAGGTAATTTGCCTATTCTCCCTTACAGAGGCTCCTTATGCTGCAGGGGGCTCAACGCGCATGTCCCTCCTGATTCTACTGACTATCTTTACCTGCGCGGCCTCAGTTATGTACCTGGTCTACAGGAACTTCCCAGAGCTTCCTGAGTAAGTCTCTTCATGGATTTAGGTTTATTTAAGTATTCAGAAAGCATGATTGAACCATAGACTCACCACAGTAAAACACTGCTTGCTAAAGATCATTTGCAAAGCGAGTGAATTTTAGGTTTCAGAGATAAAAATAAAAAACTGAGTGTAGTTTTTTGGAGGCCATAATGACAGACATATTGTAGTGTAATGAAAACCTGCAAAAATAGTTTGCTTAGAATGTTATGAACTGAAGTTTTTTTGTCTTTCAGTGATGAAATGGAAAAAATCAAGATCCCTAAAGACATGGAAGATGCCAAAGCTTTGGGAATTGTGTTGTCTAAATACAAAGACACCTACTACACCCAAGTGTTGGTGGCCTACTTTGCAACATATGTTTTGTATCCTAAGAGAAATTGTTTGCACATTTACAACAATTTAACTCAACTTTATATTCATTGATTCATATTGTATTTCTTCCTCAGTTTACATGAATAGAATTTATCAAAGGTCCTACATTAAGACAAAACTGAAATGCGCTTTGCGTGTATACACTTTTGATAAGTACAGCATACTTTCCCTGATTTGACCATTTGTATATCTGTGCGATGGCTGTTTACCTTGACAAGTCAATCAGCCTTCAAACATTTGCAATCCCAGGATCCATCTTCCTCAGCATCCTGTCTGGATATCTTTACCCTTTCCCCTTGGCTCTTTTCTTAGTCTGCTTGGTGAGTTAAGAGTATGAACAGTATGAAATGTGTAATTGAAAACAAATGTTATATTGGACAACGTATTACAAGAGTTACTTCTTAATCAAGTGTTGTATTTCAGTTTACTTCAAATTGTACTGCAACTTAAAGGTAGTAGAGTCACTAGTTTGATCTCTGTATCTTAATACGCTACATCATCGCTTCATGTTGCTACATTGCATCATAGTTAAAAATGTCTGGTCTGGGTTGGATCTATTTGAATGTTTCCTATAGAAACCAGGAAGGGCCATGATTAGTTTAGGACAACACTAAGCCTCCACCCTAAACCTCTTTCTACCTACTCACCATGTGTTTAGCACAACCCTAAACCACAACAGATGAAAGCTAATACGTCATTAATGTGGGCAGTGTGAGTGAAAGAAAGTAGTTTTCTGCTGCACATGACTTGTTTTCTCTTATGCAATGCTTCAGTCTGCCATGTGTTTTGTCTCACCGCAGTGTTCTGGTCTGGGTGCTTCCTTTTGCTACATGCTGTCTTACTTGGTGGGCAGACCAATGGTCTATAAATATCTCACAGAGAGAGCACAGAAATGGTCCCAGCAGGTAAGAGATATGTACTGGTAACTGAAGATACATTTTTTTTATGGCAGATTTCCGTTTACGATTATTGATATGGAAGTTTTTTACGTACTTAGGAGGACAACATTTTCTCTAATATAATTTATAACAGAACTGCACCCTCAAAATGAGGCATTAAATCAAAATCTCTGCAGCAAACTGTTGACAGTGTACCTAGTAAACTAGTACCTTTCAGGCACTAGTACATAACTAATGAAACACTCTGCTCATACCTTGTTATTGTCAGGTTGATAAACATAGAGATCATCTAATCAATTACATCATCTTCCTGAGGATAACCCCTTTTCTTCCAAACTGGTTCATCAACATCACCTCACCTGTCATCAATGTGCCTTTGGGGGTTTTCTTCGTTGGTACATTTCTGGGTAAGTCTCTTTACCCTGTGCAACAGCATGTGACTGGTAGTGCTTTCGCCTTGTGAGTCGTTTTCAACATCTCCAACTACCAGCAGTATGTACTGGCCAAAATGTAGTATACAGTATGCCATTAAAGCAAAATTTGAAGTGTCCCGAAAATGCCTGGATGTCGTACAAAGAGATAAAATCTCCAGTATGCATCAGACTAGTCTACCTCGCCTACTGCATCCTATGAAGCAATGAGCCGGAACCAGTCGAGATTTAGAGGCCGGCTCAAAGTTGTTACAATTTTCATCCTATGATTGCCATTAATGGCCCTTTATTAAGTTTTAATGATTTCCTGTTGCGAAAGTAACCATTCGTACTTAGAACATTCGGTGAAATTATCAAAATACGGCAAATTGGAAAATCTGCTTTGACATTTTTTTTTAGATTTGAGAGGTAGGTGGCCAGCGGACAGTACGAGCTTCAGAGATGTCTGCCTGGCCAATGACTGTCAACATCCAAGGAAGATCTCTCCTTATCTCTGCAAGCCCTTGTCATTCTTTCGTCGCTCTTACCCTACATTATTAGTGTGTGTGTGTGTGACCAAATGAAGGTGTAAAAGAATAAGGTTTAGTTACAATTCAATCCTGAAAGAACAAACTGGAGCCAGAGATTCAAGATGAGCACTATGCACTCATGTAATGACATAGTAAGAACGACTGAGTACTCATGGAATGATGTAGTAAGGACTACTGAGTACTCGTGGGTCGGATTCTCAACTTGTTGTCTGGCATCGGGCTCTAGTATTGGTTTTATTTTTGTTTGTAAATTGTTTCTTGGACTCACATGTGTTCAACTGGTTTCATTCACAGGAGTGGCACCACCTTCCTTTGTAGCGATCAACGCTGGCACAACGTTGTACAAACTGACAACAGCTGGCGAGGCTGTGTCCTGGAACTCTCTGGCTGTGCTCGGTGTACTCGCTGTGCTCTCGATCTTGCCTGTCTGCTTCCAGAAAAAACTGCAGCAGAAACTAGAGTAGAACACTAAACACCTCAGCACCTCATCGCTGTCTGGTCCCACATCCCCATCCCTCTGCTCAGGAACATGCAGCTGTCACTCAAGTTGCTCTGCCTCGGTCTCATATACAGCTGCTTCTTGTTCTGGCGGAAAGACCTCTGACCACAGACATGAACAGCATGCATTGACCACAAAAAGCACGCAGTGGTGGGTTGTTCTTCATATACAGAATAGTAGAAACTGGCCACTGCTTTTACATCGTTTCCATGAATAGGTGTTTGACTGTTGCAAAGCCTGTACATGAGAGAAATTGCGTTTGTTTTGTTTGTATTTAAGGCACTGCTGAGTATTGTGGAATTCTCGCCAGATTAAAGGTGCTACTGGTAGGATGTAGATTTATTTTGATACTCAGATTATTATAATAGTTGGATTAAAAAATGTTTAATACCAGTGGCTCCATATGGTTTCTTTTCATTTAGAACAGTGTTTTTCTGTTTGCCTGAAACTGAAAACACCTTATAGTCCACCTCAGCTGTCAAAGGAATCCTCAGTAACTGTCATCAGTACTTGTAAAAGCTATTTAACTAAACATCCTTATTTATTTACTGCACCAGGTTGTCAAATAATGATACGTTTTGGTATGAGCATATCAATTACTACATCCTATATGTAGCACCATTTGAATTCCACTCCATTTTTAATGGTTTAATATTTTGTGTCTCGACCCTTCTGAAGTGTACCACCAGAGCAATAACTGTCTACTACTGAAATTAATTTAGGTTTTAAAAGTCATATCTTTTGATTGCCTTGGCAAATGTGCATGATATGGAGATAACCATTAATTACACAGCAGAGGAAAATGTGACTTGACTGATCTAAGTAAGTGCAAGTGTATAAATGGGTGAGTTTCTTTCTTCCATGAAAGGTGCCTGGATCAACTGCCACTTCACACCTGTTTTATTTTCACCCACTGCTGTAGCTAAAAAGAGGAAATGCGCAAATTTGTCACTGCAACTTACAAATAAAAACCTTAGCTAAAGCAATATTTCTAAACAAGAAGCGATGCCCATTACCAATTGGTGTGAAAAATTCAAGATAATGCCAGAACAACATTCATGTCTTCTAAGATTCAAGCAACCCATACACTGTGAAAATTCATCTGAATCATCCGTCTTTAAAAAAAAAAATATAACTACCTGCTGGTAAGAGGGGATTTGAGTTTTGTGTACAGGCATAATGAAGTTAGAGATATGTGCTGAGAGCGTGTGCATCCATCGCCACCCACATGATATTGTTCAGTTATGTCAGGATATAAATGGAGATGTTGTCCACGCTGTGGATGATACACCAGTGCCCTTTATAAGACTGCCAACAGACTGTGAGGTATCCAAGCCTTGCCTTGCTTTTACTACTTCCATTCTTCACCAGAACAAATTTGTTCTGATGCCTGATTAATGTTATTGGTTTATGTTCCTTAACATGTTTTGAAGGACTTGATTTTGTCTGTGCTTTAAAAGCTTGCGGAATTGTTCATGTTAAACTTGATGTTTTTGTCCATGTACTGTACCCAGGAGTTGGCTAACTGGCTGCTTAAAAACCTCTTGTAGCTGATGCAGTAAATGCACATGCAGGTGCAACGTTTATACATTCAATCTTAAAGTTGGTAATGTATAGAAGCAGTTCGTCTGGCCCATTTTTGATTCTTTGTTATTACTCTTTGTTGGGTTAATTTAAAGTCTTAATGTGATTCGTGTTACTGTGTACTACTGAGAGATGATAATACCCTCAAACAGATTTTGAATGACTACAGAATCACTCATTTATGTTAAACTTCAGCCGTTCTGTATAAAGGTGCTAATGTGTGAGCATTTTTCTGCTTCAACAATGTAATTATCAGTCAGACTGTTGGGTTGTTTTTTGTGCTTTTGCCTGTGTTATGAGAAAGTTGCGTCTTTACACCTGAATTATATTGTCATGTTGCAAAATTGATTTTCCGTTTATCAGTCAACTGGGAAATAATTTGTGTTCATATTTACTTAGCAACTACGTAATGTGTTGTAAGAATTATCCCTACATTCTGTCTGCCAGGAAATGACGCATGGTAGAACAATGATAATTTTTCCTTCTTTGCTAAATGATCAAGCATTAATTTATCTAAACCATATAGCTGAACAATCTATTCTTAAATCTGATTAATTATTGGTGTTTTGCCCTATCGGATAGAAGTGATAAATCCTGTGTGAACATCTGTAACAATTTCAAAAGGCGGTATTATTTTCTTACATAGTCCTACGATAATGTAAAATCATTAAAATTGATTTAACAGAATATTATGGCAGTTTTGAGAAGGATTTATAAAGCGCTCATATCCCCTTTCTTATCTCTGAATATGTGCAGCTGAAGCAGGTACCTAACGAAACTGAAGTAAATCTTTAAGTAGAAAGGTTTCCCTGAAACTTTAGCTTTTTTTGCCCTTTTTGATGTTTGCTGTACTGTACCCTGCAAATTTGGGTTCATGAAGGCGAGTGAGAAAAGTGGGGCACATTGTTTCGAATTAGCCCAACAATATGAATTGATTAAATGTTGCCATCTGAGAGAAATGTAATCCGTCTAAATCTTTTGAGTTATTAAACCCACATCAGAATATTCACAAAGAAAAAATGATATGCCACTAGGTGGTGACATTGTAAAGTATTTGCTTACTGCTGGTCTGCTTGGATAATATGACATTGTACAATAGGCTTGAACATACTGTACTACGGTAGTTTATCTAGCACTAGGGTCTATCATAAATGTGAATGTTCACAAATTGTAATTATAAATGATTAACCTTTAACTTGGTTGTACAAAATCAGTTAAAATTCAACATGACCAATACATAAAAAGACCACAATATCATGTATTTTTTGTTAGTATTTTTTCTTGAGTTTAAATTATAAAATTGTTGGGAAGCAACATCTTCATGTCGGTTTGTTTATATTTTGTTTCGCAGTTTGATATAGAACAGCGTGGCCTTAATTTGATAAATGCTGTTCACATGAGCTACCTAGTAGTGAAAACACAAGATGTTGTTTTTGCCTCCTGGAAATTCAAAGGATTCGTGTGGATTTTAAAACATGAATTTGATATCTTGTGCTCATCAATACCCATGTTTGTAAACCGTTGAAGATTACAAAATCCTGACTTTCATAACAGATGAGCATGCAATATAACAAAGACACTCCAAAAAAGCAAAGACACCCATCAAAACAAAATAAATGCATTTATGAACAAATGTGGCTTTAATGTGGTTTAATTAAGAATGTTAACAAACCATAGCCTGCCGATAGGATTCTCGATAACACTAATACAAGATTTTAACTTGGCATTGAAAACCAAAGTGCCCCAGAATAGAATAGATTTCATGAACGGTTACCATAACTGCACGTTGGCTGCAGAGAAATAATTCTGCCATGTTCCTGCAAAAACATCAGCAGACTGGTGAAACTTGATGATTATTGGGCAGATGATCAAAGCTGCGGCCCACAATCCATTTTAACTGCAAGGGGTCTTACATATGTGTCAAGCCACTGAGAGGTACACCATACCAGGAAGTACGTCAATTTCCACCAAAATAAGATTACAATTAGTGTAGACTACCAATATACACAGTCTATGGCGTGGATGACAAATACCCTGGGGAGTAATTTACACCATACAGTGCATATCAGTCACAACGTGCATTTTTAACTAAAACAATTTGATAATAGTACCTTTTGTTTATTACCAAACGGGTATTTAGACATGTAGTACTGACCAGTAGACAGTTAACTGCTGAAAATAATATGACACTGGCACATTACGGTACTATGTTCTTATTTACTTCAAAATCAATCGTAATCTCAAATATTATTTCAGATTTCTAAATCCCTTCTTTTATTATATAACTTACATACCTTTGGAAGGTGGAATTTAAAGGTATTGACCGTAGTCTATTCTTTAATCAGAATGTAATACTTTCCTGTAGGTCTCCCTGTGACTAGGAAACTCTACTGTCACTTAATCCAGTACTTAATTCACCTCTGGTGTTTAGCAATGGTCATTTGATTTACAAATGTCCCCATAGTGAACTACATCTTACTTTGAGGATTTGAATTTGTTTTCTTAAACACTACAATTTTATTTCTTAATATGCCGTTATTGCATATGTTGTTTCCATGTAAACCCTTTAACTTTTACTAATTCGTTTTTTTCTGTACATCTTCCTACTTTCCTAATACAATGCGTATGACTTGATCTGGTAGTAGGATAACATATTATAGAATACATAAAATTAATACAAACAATAGAACGGATTCATTTAGTGAAAGGTTACAACGGTTATGAATGCCGAGGTTGTGTTTTATTCTGAAGTATTTCGGACGGATGTGTAGCTGCCATTGTTGTTACTTGGCCAGGTTAGCTCTATCTCGCTAATGATTTTTCTAGCATTGCGGTAACGGTAACGTAGCATCCGTGATGGCAACGAGAAATCACTTTTCCGAGTACCTCTAATATGCTCCCTGTTGAGGGAATAAGGGTGCCACCGGACCAGTCTCAAAATGACCACCGGCTTCAGCTCCGTTTCCTGCCGGTTCGCAGATTATTTTGTGACCTGCGGACTCGACACCGAAAGCGGGCTGGAACCCGACGAACTGTCCGGTAAGCACATTAGCCGTCGAGGGATTGTCGAGTTGATGTTGTGATTTAGGACGCAAGAAGAATACACCAGGTCCACTTTAGCCTAAAGCTTAGATTTATTTAAAGAATGTGTCATGCATTTCTTTTAACACATGAAATGTATGATTTAAAGGTTAATGCAAAGCGTACCCAGCCTTTATGCTAGGCCCAGCTCATCTTCTCCCCAGCCTGTTTGTTTGTAACACTCGGTGAAGTGCGGAGGGATTACGGGCTTGTTGTGCGTCTTCAAAGCCCTGCCATCGATTTCCATATTTAGAGTTAACCTACATCTCCTGCTGATTTCAGTGGTCATACTGTCGACACGAGTCGATGTTGCCGCAGTTATAAATATTTTATGTATAACTTTTATCTTCCAGTTTATTCGGGCCTTGGTGTTGGTTGATGGTATACAGCCGATGTTGATAACGTTACGGTATTTCAATTGAACATGTTGTCATAGTGGCTCCTGAGTGTCTTTGGCTTATTAAGAGGTAACAAAACACAGGGATACTATTACCCCCTCAACAATATACCAGTGACATCCACGGCGACACCAAAACACAAGATCCACACTATGTATCCAGACCAATCCTCTTCAAGTTACCCTCTCCGTTTTAGGTTGCACTCCTCACAAAATTCCAAATTGTTTAAACATTTAGTAAGAATAAGACAGGCTCTGACTCACCTGTACCACATGACATTTTGGCTATCTCTTCATACATAGAGATCTTAGTCGAAATGAGAATATATTCCAAATATATCTGAATGTCTGTGGGTCAATTAATAGTCTGGGCACAGAGCATGATCAGTGTGTAATAGTGCTGTTCTCCCCTCACAACATAATCCTGTTAGATGAATAGAGTGTATTCTGGATTATGAATTGCAAGAACATTTTAGAATCCTTCACGAGGGTGAAACATTGAGATGGATCATGATGAAGTCTTAAATTTATTAATATTTAATTACTATCTAATTCATCAAAGTGTATTTAAATAAGCATTTTTTTCAATAGCAAATAAGGTGAAAAGCTATTATAGCCTAATAATTAGAATAAATCCATCCTTCAACCCCTGAGTTTACACTTCTTATAATACATATTCATCAGTTCTAATCTGCAAAATATTTGGATAAATTACTCTTATTGCCCTAATTTTTATTTGTAAAGCTGTTATAGCATTTTCAATAATACAATTTTACTTGCTACTCTGAAGATCTGCCCACATATGGCCCTTGGGGGTCAGACATGTCTCTGTATTGTTATGCGAATATGTGCCTGCGTGCATGTTTTCTATTAATTCACCATGTTACAATGGTTGGCAGTTGATGACTGTCTGCCATTGCTGACATCTCCCATCTGCCCAACCCTAATAAAACTGTTAGTGACCACCTGCACGTAAGATCCCAACAATACACCTACGCAGTGGGGAATACCAACCTTCGAGGTATAGTTGTTAAAACCTCACTGTTACTCAGCAAGACACCTTCGTAACCTCAGTGTTATGATGTATGATGAAGTAACTGAATCAAAGATACAGCCTACCAAGCTGCTGTTTTTTAGTGACAGTCTGTACTAGATCGACAGAAGTATGTATGAGAACATCAAAATAGCATTTAAATATGAGGTACAGCATTCATTCTGTGAAGTTGATTCTGACCCAATAATGTGAGGTAGAAAATCCTCATTTGCTTTGGTTTATATCAGTACATGAGGGAATAAAACTGGAAGTTTTTTATTAGCCATATTTCCTCTGACCTTCATTCTATTATACAATTTCCAGTCAGAAACTCTGCTTCACATTGTAATAATACTAGTCATGAATCTGCTATGTGAACTGTGGATAATGATAGTCTTTATTGTTTATTTCCTAAACTAGTGTGAACGGCATGCAACTTTTATTTTCTTGTCTCTTCCTTTATGAGCCACACTGGTACTTTGGACTTTCTGTGATTGTGTGTTCAATAAAGATAACACTTAAGGCTGTTCCAATTAAAAAAAAAACAGACGTTATAATTGATACTCTAGAGTTTACGTGTTATATGGGAGTCATATTTCACTCAGAAAATGGTGGGAGTTATAGGTGAGAACTGTGAACTTCCTTCCACATCAAATAATGTCAGGGTTTTCTACAGTAGAACCTCTGCTCACATAACAGTAGTTCAGTCC
>CAAKHC010000630.1:5094-39872 GCA_901007825.1 Macroramphosus scolopax
AGTCCTGTGTGCATAGAGGAGCTCTGATTCCCGTAAGCAGCGCGCTTGAAACACACACACACACACACACTATGGAAGCAGCTCTTTAAATTAAATCTAGCATCTCCAACACGTCAACAGGAGACAGACAAGCGTGATCATGCTTTATAACCCACCAATATAATCTCCATAACATCAGTTTACCTCTATTAGCTAAATATGATGGAAATCTTTCCAGAGATAACACACGTGAGCATCTACAGCTACTATGTTGTTGTCTGGTGTAGGGTCTGCACGTCGTGGGGGTAGTGGTGACACTGTCTCGGTGTTCCAGGGGGTCGACTGTGTGACGCTGACACGTTAAAACTTGTCACACCAACTATTCTGGGGAGCTCCACATGAGGCGGGAAGTATTAGCAACACGCTCCACAGAAATGTGTTGACAATAGTTGTCACTGTAAGCGGTCTTAAGCAGCATCAGTTCATATTCATACAGTATTAAACCCGTGTCAGCATGGCTGAGTCCTCACTTTCGTGAAGTGCGACACCATGTTGTGTTGCTAATCGTTAGCTGGATGCTTCACGGGAACACGCACATTAGCAGGGTTGGCTAACTCACAAGCTTTATCTACCACAAACCACCAACTGGTTGCTGTTTCATCCTGACTATTTCACAGGCTATCAGAAGAGGCCACAGCTCGTGGTTGGGGACAAATCTGAAGAAATTCCTCCACGAAACAGACATGGACAAGTGGAAAACTTAACGCCTTTGGCCTCTGATGTCACCGCCGCGGAAAGAGGGCAAAAAAGTAAATATTGATTCATTCAATCATAACTGGAGGATTTATTCTCTGTGCTACATGGCCTGCTCGTCTGTAGATCCATGTGACAGCCAATTATAATTCACTAATTGGAATTTCACAGTCTCCATTTGATTTTTATCAAATTACAAAGCGTCCAGGACACTTGTTTGAAATCAGGGGACCAATTAAAATAACAAAACAGTTATATTCAATTAAAATAGTTTTGCTGTTACATTTTTGCTATTTAGTTAATATTTTCTGGAAACTTGACTGGATTTAATTGTACCTATCCCAGAACAGAGTTTATTAGTCAGTCTCAAACCAAGAGTTTGTATTTTTATGACCGATTTGTATTCTTTCTTTCGGAAAAAGATGAAGATCAGAAGTGAAAAGCTGTTGGGGTGACAGCAAAAGTAGACAAAAAAGAGCCAGCAGACTTATTCTGATGCTGGTTTCCCACAGTCAGCCTCAAGTCTCAGGGACACATTTTAAACCACCAGACGTTTAGACAAGACTTTGTCTCCTGTGAGTTGTCAAGCCTTGAAAAGACCATTACAACCCAAAATCAAGAGTATATGTGCCCGAACACATCAGTTTGATGCTTTAAGACCTCAGAAAAAAGTACTAATATTGCCCACTGTGCATAATCTAAAGATTTTAAAAGGAAAACTATTCCTTTTGAAGAGGGACACCTTGACATTTTGATTTTCGCTAGCTTTTTTCAGTTAGAAGGCACAGATTTTCTTCGTCTGCATCCCAGGTTCTGACGATGAAAGCAGATTGTTTGATCGGTGTCCTTGCTGTAAATCAACGGTCTCAGTGAGGAATGATGAGGAGCATTCCCAAACTTTAGCTTATATTTGCTTACAGTACGACGAAGTGCCTGTTGGAAAAAAGGGACTTTCAAAGTGTCAAAGTTTCCAGTTGAAGTCAGAAGAGGTTTTGAACAAAGACAGACGTTCAGGCTGAGAAATTAACTTCTCAATACACTGACAGTACGGATAGTGGTGGTGTTATTTTTTGCAAAAGGAAGCTACAGACATTTCTTGTCTGGCCCGAGAGGTTTGCTGATGAAGAGGGAACAGGGGAGGTAGCCATGCGCTGTTATTCATTCAGGTCACGTGTTAGGGTGAGAGAGGACGAACAGAAGACAAAGTCAGCGACAGAGAAAGTCGGGAAGGTAGTGAGATGGGGTGCGTAAAGCAAAGGCACAACAGATCGAGTACAATAAATGTGACCCCCTTCTTTTCACTAACCTGGGAGTGAGCACGGGGCTTGTAGAGGCCAGTGTGACAGTCAGTCTGTAAGCTGGTTAGTCTACCTCTCAGTTTGTCTGGTTAGCTACTAAGACTACTGACACAGTGACATGGTCTCTCAGGCAGGCTGTGAGGGAGAGTGTGTTTGTGTGTGTTTGTGTCAGAGTGGAAAGGCAGCAGGGCCAGTTCTCGGTAATGTTCCTTGAAATCTCTTCTGTCTGTCCTTGGACGGCTTCAGGCCGCAGCTTTCCTCAGAGTCAGCTTCTGTGATGTGCGCAGCTCTCAGTATCGGTACATGTCGTAGGTACTGACCCAAGATGAAGGGAAAGTCCAAGAGGGAAACCTAAGCAAGATTTCCTCCAGCTGAGGAGTCCTCCGGTCTTCCCCAAAGAAATAGTGTGAGGAGATGGCGACGGAGATGATTCCCTCAGGGCCCGATGGGTCCAGGTCCGTGGGAGGCTGACGGAGAGAAAGAAAACATCAATATGTCCGCACAGACAAATGCATAACACATCATTTGAGATGTGAGAGGAGCAAACCAAGGTCCTCACTCCATCCAAACCCCTAGAATCATCTTTAGCTTATAAGCTGCGAGTGTTGGGTGGTCTGCAATGGATCGTTATTGTCCACTCATAACAAATGTCTGCGGTGCTGCTGCTGATGATGACACTATTTTAGGAAAACTAAAAGTAGAACTACAATTGGTTGCTGCATCAGCAGCATCGCAGCTGAAGTGAAACTCTGCTCAACTCATCTCCCTGGTCGCCGTCATCGTGCTGCTGCTCCTGCAGGTGCATTGAAAACGAATGACTGCTGCTTTTGTCGCTCACTAATCTTTCGGTGTGAGTGCACAGAAGGTAACAACAAACCTACAACTATATCAAGATACATGCAGACATCACCTGTATTTCAAACCAGAAGGTCCACGTGGGAGCATCGAGGCCGTGAGAATAGAAGACGAAATATTCTCCGCTCAGGTCAAACTGAGGCGTCCCATCACCGAAGGACCAGGTGGAGAGGCTGGCTCCTCTGTGTGGCATCAGGTACAGGGACATGTGGCTGGGGCCTGAGCGGGAAATCAAAAGACATCATGATCGAGTCTTGTGGCTAAATGGAGACATTCTGACTTCATTTTAAATGCAACTGAGGCTTGTTTTGATTTAGTTTCGTATCTTTGTCTGCAAGTCCACGAAAAAGTATCCTGCTCCTGCACTGACCTTTGACACTGAAGGTCATCTTGATGGTTCCCCAGCTGTTCTCCTCTCTGGACAGCAGGCTGAACTCCACTGGAGAGCTGGGAGACACTTCTGGAGCAGGAAGGTACCAGTTCTTCCTACAAATACACCAAAGTACTTTTGAAATGTCTGACAAAAATGACAGGAATAACAACCATTTATAGTGTGCAGATACAGGAGGTGACATTGTTTAACACAGAGCATTAAAGCTGCAAGGCTGCATTACTGACTTGCTCAGGAACTTCACTGGCAAGAACCAGGGGTAGCCGCAGAAGGGACGGTCTTCGCGGCAGTGGGTGCGAATGCTGTCGTTGATCTCAGGGATGTGGGGTGTAATGTGCTGTATGCCTGTGTAGTCGAAGCTGTTGATCCAAAGACCAGAGTCTCGATTTTCCACCTGGCCCTGGAGATTGTGGAACGTACGTGTTGTATGCTGCAAGGGGGGGATGCAATGTTCAAAAAAGAGGAAGAAATAAACACTTTATTTCAACCTCTTCTACAACTCTTTTAAAGAATCATGCCGGCTCTCTGTGATGCATACACACAAACGTACCGTAGAGGATTCAGTACATCACATTCTCACGACAAGACATTTCTATTAAACTATTACAATGTCTGAAAAGAAAAATGTGCTGATTCTTGTAAAAAGTAAGTGTGTGTGTGTGTGTGTGTGTGTGTGTGTGTGTGTGTGTGTCAACCTGCAGAAAGACTCGCTTTGGCCGCGGGCTGTCTGGACTGCCTGAATAAGGAAAGAAGAGGCTGCAGGACACCAACAGGAGCATGACGGTGAAGACGGAGCCCAGACCCGCCAATATCCACTTAGTGCTCCGTACCAAGTAAATGAAATGAAGCTGAGACAGATAAGAAAGTACAGCCGTTACTGGAGCAGGAATCAACACAACATCCGTGAAATGTGAATTAAATTCATTGCCACCCTCTTGTCAGTCAACTATATACAGGTGTGGGGTGAACAACAATATAGATGCTGCTACTATAAGCCTGAATCAACAATAAAATGTTTGATGATGTGTATTTAGTTGTCATCTGACCTCCAGTATGACTTAAATTTGATTCTCCTGACAAGTAAAATCAATATTTGTTGTACATGATGCAGGGATGCTCACAAAAAAAGAGGAGAGGAAAATGGTTGCCAGGGTAACCAGGGAAGCCAGGACAACTTCTGGGGGGATCTCTGTGCCGCTGCGCCCCATGATAGGAGTGAAAATCTCGAACACCACCCAAATTAGGAACATGAAATGGACATACGGCAACGCCAGGCCCAACAGATAGAGCACACTGTACTTCGCTGATGCTCCTGTAGAGAGAGAGAAAGCTTCATGTGTGTCGGACATAAAACTATATACTCTTCCTTACGCCCAGGTATTAGCTAGAGATTTACCTGCCAGCTGCCTTTACAGAGAGCAAAAAGTACTCTCTAATACTGCCATCAATGTCATCTCACTATAACTTACTGTGGCCTAACATGATCTAACAATCAGGTATTTGAATGCAAAGAATAGTTTGGACATCATTAACATTCATTTTCAATAAAGATAATTATAGATCAAGTGTTAACCTCTGTTTTTAAATTCCTTAGCTAGCAGTAGTCTGGTGGCCAGGGGGAAGGCCACCATTAGCATGGGCACGTAGGCTGAACACAGGCCCTGCTGGGTCAACCACACCAGGCTGCAGCACCACAGCAGCAGGCTCACGTCAAAGTAGAGATCACCAAGCTCCACTAGACGGACACCCTGCAATGAAAACAACACACACAAAACAGCTCAGCAAGGAAGGAAGGTGCAAGAAGAGATTCGGTTTTAATTGAAGAACCTCTTTTTACAGCATGTGGTACAAAAATAAGCAGAAGAAAGATTCAATGATAATGGTGATTCCCAAATCCAACATAGGACCGTGTCACGAAGCCTGATATCCTGAAACTGAAACTAAAGAAACACAAACCCAACAAATAAGGCTCTGAAAGAAACTCAGGTCAGTGACATGATTTTCAATGCGTCACTGTTTGCTTGCTGCAATATTTTGCTTCAACAAACAACATCCCAGAAATTAAACAAGGCAGAATACTGTTCAGTTAAAATCAACCTTGTTATCTCGAACTTGCCACCCCCCCTTGCACCCCCCCTGCAGAGAGGTCCCTAACACAAGCTTACACTTGTCTGTAACATAACTATGCATGGTCATGCATCAGTGCTACACAAAAACATCCCAAGTGTCCGTGACAAACTTTGTACAGCAGATTCTAAATAAGCAAAGGGGTCAGTGTTTTCAATTCATGTCCTGTTATAGCCACGTCTCTTGTGGGCAAAGAGGCCCAAATGAAAGTCAACTTTCTCTGATACTTTTTAACCTCAATTACAGCTATGAACATACTCCAACTGCAATTGACTTCCTTTAGAAAGGACAGATGTTCCATGAATACTACTTCAGTTAATGCTTACTTCACTTGGGTTTAGTGGGCTGAGATAGAAAATCCCTCCTGCTCAATCTATTAAAAGAACATTCAACTTGTTGTTCCACATTAAATAATTAAAATAATATAACAGACACATGCACACACACAAAGACAAAGAGCTGCTGTTCTGTAATAAAGGAAGAGGAACTATCTGCACTCATTTCTCCATTAATTGTAAGCTGAGCAAGTTGTCATGCGGTATTAGGCCTGGGGAAATAATGTGTCCTTCTCTTTACCTCAAAAAAAGATTTGCTAATAAGGAATGAGGAAGTGGTTAAGACTCATTGGATCATAACAAACTGAACTAAACCACAAGCTCTTTCAGAAAAATGCTCTTTCAACCTAGATGAACATCTCAAAGTATCGCTAAAGATATTAATCAAGCTGGACAACATTCCTTCAGCTCCAACGACAGATACTTCTCAGACTTAATGTTATGCAGATTTCTTTATCGCATTGTTAAAGGACGCACAATGTGGTTTACAACTGAAGAACCGATAAAGACTAATTCTGACCAAACTCAGCGACACGGCTTAACATGTGATTTTTACTTATCCATCTACAACCTCTGCTGACGTTACGTTCCACCAACTTGCACTAAAATACAAGCCGTGGTAATCACCATGGCAGTTCACCACAATCCCTCGAACGTGCTTTGGTGTTACTCACCCCGTAGTAAAGGTTCTTGGCCAGTGTGTGCACAAGTACCATCTTGCCGGTGGCGGCAGCTCCATACAGGCAGATGGAGGCGTAGAAGTGGTTGTACCAAAACATAGACTGGCCCAGCAGCGTCACGAGCAGAGCTACGATCAGCACCGACAGCAGGGTGACGAACCAGCTCATCACTGCCACACCAGTGGCAAAGGCCAAGTCTCGCACATAGCGTCCACCTGAGACGGATGAAGGCCAAACAGACATAAAACACACACAAATATGGCCCCACCAAACAGACTTTCTTCATATTTTGCAAGACAATATACATACAAAGAGGAAACCACACACATAACTATTACAGGAAATGACAGAACAGGCATTCACAATGGGTAATTGTTACCTACCCCCGTTGCCTGGCAGTGAGGCTTTCTTCGCCAGATAGAGAAAGGTGGCTGCAGACACCATGTAGTTGAGGATGGTGCCAACGCGTGCAGGGTAAGCCACCACAACTATCCCCAGCAGGTCAAAAAAGACCATGTTGCCATGGCGATACTTTGAGGAGTCTGCCAACTTCTCCGACGTTGCCAGGTATTTCAGGACAGCCAGGATGTTGTCGCCTAGGAGCACGAAGTGAGTTTAGAGGTGAAGAGGTTAAAAGGAATATAATTAAAGCTCTTTTGCAATTGGCGCTTAACACTTAAGTGTGATTACAACAAAAAGATACAAAAACCGACCCTGATAAATAACTAGGACTGGATAGGAGACAATGTAGTATGAAGTATTAATGGGAATTAACAAGCTAGAACATGACTAATTTACTTTGACCTTTTTGTGAGTCAAGAATCACAGGAAAGAAACAGATGACATGACGGAAAGTGAAAGATATCTTTTCTGTGATATGACACAAAATCAGATCATCCGACACAACACATGCAGGAGACTGAATTCACTGATAAGTCAATATAACCTTTTGAACAGCAGGGACAGACCACACTGACTAGTGGCCTTTGGCTCTTCTTTATGGCCGCCCAGGCTGTATTTTCAATGTCAATAAAACCATCTGCACATGAGCACGGCGTCAATAATTAAACACATAAGATACAGCACACATATTGGTAAATGCAGTGGCGTCACTGTGTACTGAGCCCTACAATCTCTCTCTTCAATCCTCAATTACATAACTATCAGTACAAATTAAACACAAATATATTCTACTAGCTAACAGATATAAATAGTTGCTGTTTAGTTGACACCCTCTTACACACACAGTAGTTATACTGTTATGACTGTGTCACGGTAAGAAAATGAATTACAGTACTTTTCTTATCTACCACGATTCTGACTTTCATGCAGGATTACAGAGTTTGGGAGAGAATATGATGATGTGACGATGAACAACAGCGCTGTGTGTGAGCAAACATGCTTCCTGGTTCAAACAGGACTGTTTGTCACAGAGTGTAAAGTTGTGTGTATGAGATTACAATGGCTTGGCGGGCATTTGTGTGCGTGTGTGCGTGTGTGTGTAATGAGACAAGTCTAAAACGGCCTCTCACAGTTATGCAACAGTTGTAACCCGTATACGGGAAAGTAAAAGACTTTTCTAATCGTCTAAATTCTAATGTAAAAGCACAGAATTAGATCAGTAAGTAGTCGCTGCGTTGGTTATTGTGGCCTGAGGTTCCTTTGAAGAACTTCTGTATGCACGGTTGATAGCACACAAAACACAGAGGCGAGACAAAGCTCTATTGTTCTTCCGCCTGGCCAGCTCGGTGTCGGGAAAGAGTAAACAACTAGAGTACAACTTCTACTTTTTCCATGTAGAGTTCGCTGCTTATTTACACAACTCTCCTTCCTGAAGTTTCACTATGACGCAACAAAAAAACGGCTCATTTTGTTACACAGTAACATTTAAAACAATGAAATCACTCCCTTGTCGATAAATCTACACAGATCATTTCCTCAAATAGATTTGAGCTTCCTTCATTTCATTTAAGTGAATTCACATCCTTCATTCCAAAGCAGATGTTGTAAAGTTTAAATAGCCAAGTTGGATTCTACCAGTTAATGACAGGCACCAACATAGCAGAGCCACTGAGGTGTCCTCTTGCTTCACCTTCCCTGTACATCTACTCTCCACTTTACAATACTGCTCTACCTCTTGAAAAATCTTTCATACAGCACTCTGTAATCCCACTTTCTCTCTGCAATAATTCATGCCTTTCACAGTGATGTGAGATGTCCAGTAGTCGCTGAGGGAGAGAAGATGCCAATCGCCTCAGATTCTTAGTGTTGACAGACTGGACTCTCTGCTATGTGAAGCAAAATAAATGAGCAAATGACGACAGGTGCCACAGGTAAAGTCTGTGGCTGGTATGCAGGGTATGTACGAGTGTTTATATGTGCAACTTTAAGTTTTAAAATGGAAATAATGAGATGAGCAAAGTGCTGAACAAGTCTGAAACTAGAGAAAAGAGGCCAAAGAACAAGCTGCGCTGCATGTGTGTATGAATGTAACAAAAAGTTTTAGAGGTTACTTCCAACACATCAGTGTTCTGCTGCATCCTCAGAAAGACGGACAACCACACCCATTCTGCACGACATGACACATATCTATGAATGCATACGTGTGTTAATGGCGTACCGGCTCTCTGTATTGAGTCCGTGTGGATTCTGTCTGCAGTGTCGTACTTGGTGTGGTAGATAAAACCGTTCTCAATGAAAGCAAGATCAATGCCTGTTGAGAAGGAAAATATAGATATGCATAGAATTAGATAAACACAGGTAAACAGGTAAAAAAAGACATTAAATGTTAAAGCACGTTGGCTTTTTATCAGCCGGAGGATCAGGTTGGATTTATACACAGAAGGTGCAAGCTGTGTGTGTCTCTCTCTCTTTTTACTCCTACTTGCTTGACTATCGGCCGCCCTTGATCTTCCCTCTCTTTTGGTTGTCGTTGCCTAAAACAGATATTGACTCTGGCCTGGGGACTCCTTGGGGCCCACTAAAGGATCTTTGCTCACCTATGTTTTACAACCTTCTTTTGCTAATCTTCCTTGTGTGGCCCTTCCTCTTTTAGGTCTCCGTGGTGGAGAGGAGGTCGTACGGTGCGGCACGTCCAGCTGCTCTGTAGTCCTCCCTGATCTCCATATTTCAAACATGTTTTGTAAACACATATATCAGTAATATATTGTAATTGCAATCTGTATATTCTGTGATGTTGATGGTCCTTTCTGTACATGTGACATCTATTGCTGGTCTGTCGGTCCTGGGAGGGGGAGCGCTCTGAGGATCTGCCTTAGGTTTTACTAACTCAAATAGAGGGTCTAAGGACAGAGGGTGTTGTTCACTGTACATATTATAAGGCCCATTAGAGCATTGTAATTTGCTAGTTTTAGCTATTTAAATAAAATTAATTTCCATGTGAATGCTCTGTATTCCTTTACTACCCTCTGTAATTCATAGGTGCTCACCTGGAATGTTACCAAAGTCCCTGTAGATGCGGAAGTCGGTGTCAGAGGGGATGATGCCACTCTGAAAGACCTCTTGGCCAACCACAGATGCGAAGGGGTGTTTGGCTGCATGGACGTAGGCCTGGACAAGCCATGGGTTCTCCGGACCTTTTGGGCACCAGGAAGACAAGCTGCTATATACTGTATATTTTTGTATAGAACAGTTATCTCACATTATTCAATTGCAAGTATTTAAGCTGTTTTGCCATGTAAGTGCATGAGATAATGTTTAAAATATGGATGCAATATTATAGCCACGTCAGGAAACAGAATCCGACTCTTAAAAATCAATGCAGACACAAAATAGTGGCAGTAAAGACAAAGATATAAGATCAGATTGAAGACAGATACTGCAGGATTATAATCCAGAATTTATTAATTCTCAAAGAATCTCAAATTCATGCACTCCTCCTTCAGAAAGATCTATTTGCAAGCTGCTTGAGAAGGACACGTTGATGAGACATTGCACACAGACCATATGCAGAACAGCCAAACGACTACATGGGATTGTCAAACACACAGTAAATGGTACACTACCTGTCTGGAAAACCACCTCCTTGCCCCCGACGCCTGCAGCCTCCAAGTTAATGAAGGCTCTCACCTGTTTGGCCCACGGATGCTGGGTAATGAAGCCGTGACTGGCCTGACAGAGAAAATAAGACAGTTTCAACCAAAGTGAGTTGTAAAATATTTGTGCTTGTCACTACATTTTACCTGCAGGATGTTTTCCTCTGCTCCATTAAAGAGGAAGATAACTCCGTGGTGAAGAGGAGTAGACTGGTTGGCTAGAGAATGGAGGACTTCCAGCATTACTGCACAGCTAACTGCATCGTCACTGGCGCCTGAGACAAGGAAAGCAGTGTACTGTGTGTGTTTGTCAAAAATACAGAGGAGCCAACGAAGGTTTGGCTTGTAATGCATATCAGATCAGAGAAACTCAAAACGTTTCAACTTTAGCTATTATATAAAACATATGAGCACACATTGACCAACTGGTGCCCTGATCCTGATATAACAACGGTCAATATCAGACGATAAAGAATATAAACTGAGGGGAGTAGGCAGTAAGTGCAATCATGTGAGGAATGTGACGTCCTGGTAAAGATCCAGCTCCCACTGTGTGTATGATTGTGAGAGAAGAAAGGAAAAGGGGAAATAGTGAGAATAAAGGGGAAGGCCATGTGAACAGGGCATGTGATACTGAAAGATTAGACAGGTTAGCGGTGAGGAGCACAAGAGAATTAATTCAAAGATAGAAAAAAAGACCCAAAGATTGGAGAGAGTAGAATCATGTGCTCCGGCTTTCTAGATTACATATGTTCATGAGGTGGGGGTTTAGACTTTGCTGTCTGTCTGGGAACCATTCAGGCCCCCGTCGCTGCCACTCATGTGAGCGACATATTAATCCTTGTCCCCAAAAACCTCGGTGGGAATTTGGACAACGGCATGTACGAATCAAAGTCTGAAAGGTTTTAAAGGATTAAATGTGCTTTGACTTCAGTTGTCTATAAATGCGCCAACTATTTTAACCTGAATACATAGCTAGAACAGCTTCAGATTTTATACCTGGACTGTTGGCCACCGTGTCAAAGTGGCAGTTGGCCAGCATGAAATGTTGCGTCCCACTCTTGGGCTCTAGCCTGACAGCAATGTTAGTGACACGGTCATAGAAGCTGGTGAAGCCTCCGAGAAAGTCAATAGAGAAAGTGCCGGTGGGCCGCTGCACGTCCACTGTGAGCTGATGGGGGCCGTGTGCAGTTTCGACCCGGATGTTCTCAATCTGCTCCAACAAGTAGCCGACTGTAAGCACTTCGTTCTCCCGGCTGCCCACCGGCCGAGGGCCAACGCTGGTGATCTGCTCCAAATGGCGTCTGGATTGTGAGTTGAGGCAGAAGTGAACAGACACAGAGAAATGTTATTGTTAAACACAATGCATCATTGTATGCATGCATGTGCTGTCACAGTCCACGGCTTTCTCACAACAAGGTTTCTGGTAGTAAAGCACCAATTTATTGCCCAAAGATCGGTATCAGCTGATATTCACCTTGTTGATTTCCATCAGCCACTCAACAAATAAGATGTTGATATGTTTATAATATATGTGCCGACAACATGAGCCTACTCGGCTGTAAATGTGAAGAAGATCCAAATACTATAATACCACCCACAGCCACTACCCAGACATGATAGGTATGTGGATGATTGAATCTGTGCTCAATCTAAGATTTTAAAAGACATTAATTTGCTTTATAATGAAGATTTCTTTGTTTTCCTGGCACAAATGGGGACTAAATAACAAAAATTTAATAAAAAAACACTGGTATAAACAATGGTTATCAACAATCAAATTGTTACTTTAAACATCAGTATCAGTGCATCCCTTGTTTCTAGTTAATAGATGAAAAACATATCCAAAAGCCAGAGGTAAGCTTGCTAACAAGATTTCAAACAAGCACAGTCTGTGTATGATATAACATTTTCATTTGTTATTCTTGGGGTTGGATTATGAATCCTGCCTGTATTGGAGTTTGCATTTTCACTGCAATTGATTTGGTATAGTTTAGTATTTCATAATGGTCAGGAATATATCTTACTAATTCCGATCAGTGTTTTAGGTTGCACAGCTCTCAATACTATTAATGTTGATGTGATTTGTGGCAAAAGAACAGGAAATAAAGCTAGGAAAGCCATGTGGTAGAGAACAATACTAGATACTTTAGGAGTAGCGAGAGATATCATTTTACATCACATGGTGGGTGAAGCCATGTGTTGTAATCTTAGAGTCCAGATGTTACAACAAGGGATTAAATAGTTAATGTACTCCCCCCCACACACATACACACTCCATTATTTTTGAACGACAGAAAAAATGTTATCTGAACTGCTTCTTTCTTCCAATTTCTAGTAGCCTCTGAAGTACAGCTCATAATGGAAATATGGATTTGCAGGCTACAAACAAAGGAAAGCCACAATTGTGACCAAAGATTCCTAATCAGTTCAAATGCAGCACTCCTGACTCCTTTACAGAGATACCAGCCAAATGAATCCATCAGCCAGCACTTTCAGCAGCTCAACCGCGGCCCTGCTGACCTCAGATCTAGTTTCATAATCCACATCTCTCCTTCTTTCATGGGGACTGAAAATCTGATGAGGACAATCTTACAGTTTAAAATCTAAATGTTCTCCTTTGTGAATGACAGTTTAGGTTGGTGTTTGCATGCGTGCCTTCCATTTTGTTTTGTTTCAATAACCTTGACTTTCATCTCCTTTTGGGATGCTGCAAATGAACTCTTGCAGGACAATTGATTTTCAAATCACATTCATTTTGAGACACCCAGCAAATCAATTGAGTGATCTCACAGTACTGCCTCTAAATGTCTGTAAATGATCTTTGTAGGGGCTCCAGATAAAGATTTTATTCACTATCAATAAATCTGTGAAATCTTTTTTTTGGAATAACTGATTAACATTTAGCCTACAAACAATAATCAATAGAATGTGAAAAAAGCCTTTGATCCGTAGTTGAAATCTTCTTTCATCTATCCCATCAAAGTGATGAAAACCCAACGATATGAAGTGTAAAATAATCATTTTAACAAACAAAAGCAGCATCACTCATAATTTGTGTAGTATTTTTAAACTTTTTGGCAGTTTATTAATTCAAATTAATCATTTCAACTCTAAACCTGACTACATGTGGATTCAGTGCTTACATTGAGTTGTTAGAAGGATTTTATTAGTTTGTTTTTACGCCTGGAATTATTGATTATCTGCTTGTATGAATCCTTTTTAATAAACTACGTTATTTTTCATCTATTTATCAATATTGATGCCCGTTTTCCTGTCTTGTGCCGTTTAATTGTGTCACAAACTATATGAAGGCACCGTTTGATTGATTTTGAGAGTGAAATGTGGAAATCAAATAAATCATCAGGGTGTTTCCCTGTAAGAATCTGTGATGGTTTAACAGGTTTTCAGCAGAGGAGATAAGGTTTCCTTAATGTCCTGATGACTGTTGCTCTTCTAACCATGGCAGTTACAACACCTGCCAGCCCTCCAGGTTACCTTGCAGGTAGAGTAGGGGGGAACCCGGTAGTGGTTTCTAGGCGGGTCTGTTTTCAAACTAGAGGAAAGGTTAGCCTGGGCTCTGCTCTCGAACCGTTAGCCAAAACATAAAGACAAAAGAGGCGAGTGTCTTGGCTCACCTGGCTCTCTCTGCGTTGAACTCGCCGGTCAGCTTGCCAATGACGAGCTGCTGTAACGACAAATGAACAAGTCCCCACAGCACCAAAATAAACACAGAGACCAGGGAAGCCGCCAGCCCTTCACGCAGCAAGTACAGGCTCACTTCGGGTTTCCTCTTCGGGTCACCGCTGTAGCCGTTATCCCCACACCGGCCCCGGGAGACGTCGTTATCTTGCGCTACATAATTATAGGTTCCGAGTGGTTTTAGTCTCCGGACAGTGGTGTCGCTCTCCATCTTTGGGCCAGCGGTACATCAGCTGCGAGCGTCGCTTTCAGGCGTCGCTTTTTTTCTTCTGGATGTCAGACGGATCGCGCTGAGGGACAAACTTAAAGGAGAGGGCGGGCGGCGGAGGCGCATAGTATCTTGAACGAACGAATGGCAATCTGTGCAGCGTTTCTTAACCCTGGTCATAGGAAATGCATGTCCTGCATGGTTTAACTGTTTCCCTATATGTCTCCAATAACCTTGATTCACTTTTTTGCAATGCTAAACGGATCTTCTCCAAAAAGTGAAAAATTGCCGGTTTTTTTTTTGCATAAACCTGTTAACAAACAAACCTAACAATTTGCATAGCCTTCCGCTTTGAGGTAAATAACACCACTCAACAAACCTGTAAAACAAGGCTGAAAAGCTCCCAAACCCACAGTATCTCAGCATGTTATGTTCTTAGCCATAAGAACTACACTCAAAATAAATTTATCCTATACCTGTGTTAATGTGTATTGAATGTTGTCGCCATCCTGTGGACAAAACGAGTAACGCAGACGATTTATTTATCCGGGGTACTTTTAAAAGCTTGTAATTTCGAAATCATGTTTAAATATATATAAGTAATACAGTGAGAGTCCATAAAAATTTTAAATTGTATATTTATCATTTTAGTACAAAAGCAGATAACTCGTGTACAAATAACACTCGTCTTTTAAATGTTTCAATGAATAATTGACCCAACAACTAAGCCCAAGCACAGTCTCTCTGAAACCAAACTCATATGTGATATGTTTGGAGCTGTTAACTTAACCTATTGTTGGAAAAAAATCATTTAAACATGGAATTTGTTGACACCCGAATACATTCGATAATGAAGTTATTGTTTGTAACTGTTAAATGTACGACATTGGAAGTTCGATAAGCATAAGTACATCAAGGGGCCGCTTGTTCTATTGTTCTAAGTTTTCTCTCCACTCAGTACTTTTCCATCAACACACAGGCTCCAGGCTAACGGTTGCTGTCTTTAGGGCACGTACGTTTGACATTAAGTGAAACGTCTAGATAGTAACAAATATATGAATTTCGACATTCGGAATATGATTTGATGTTTTTGCTACAATTTTAAATTGTGGCCATATGTCCGGGTCATATATCTAAAGGAAGTTGATGGACATGTTTATTAGCATCCTTTGCGTTCCTGGTTTGTTAGCATTAATAGTGGTAACAGTGGGAAGTTAATTTCAGGCGGAGTTGATTTTTCTTTCAAAATAAAAGCCCGGATTTCTTTTTAATGGGGTAAAAACGCTTTTGGCACTCATCATTAGTAATGAAATTAAACAGAATACCACAGTTTTTGAAACTATAATGCGTAATGGCTGGAAGGATTTATGTGTTGATCACGAACAAATGATCACATTTGAAAAGCAACTGGTTGCCTGTTATTTCTATAGTTTAACAGATTATTGCTGTTGTGCAGGGCCAAAACAACCATTGCTGAATAAGGTCTTGTTTCATCAAACTGGGGAAGTTTGCACTCTTTCATTCTCTATGCTGTACATTGTCCTGTACATTGTCGTTGGAGACCTGAAGCCAAATTCCTGCTGACATTATTCAAGTAGCAGAGTACACCCAGAGTACACATTCTCTCTACAAGAAGGGACAGAGCCGACTCTTTCTGTTCAGGAGACTCCGGTCTTTTGGAGTGGATGGGGCTCTCCTCAAGTCTTTCTTTGACTCTGTGGTGGCATCAGTCATATTCTACGGGTCGGTCTGCTGGAGCAGTAGCATCTCAGCTACTGACAGGAAGAGACTGAATAGACTGGTGAAGAAGGCCAGCTCTGTCCTGGGCTGCCCTCTTGACCCTGTGGAGGTGGTGGGAGACAGGAGGATGATGTCCAAGCTGTCATCTCTGTTGGACAACACGTCCCACCCCCTACAGGTCACTCTAACATCCCTGTGCAGCCCGTTCAGTGACAGGCTGATTCACCCTCGGTGTCTCACGGATAGCAGGGACCTTAAATTAATTAATATTTTATCATTGCCTTCTAGTGACATTTGGAAATGAAACATTATGTATTAAACAGAATAAATTGTAAAATGTATTACCTTTAAGCCACATTATTCCTCATATAAACAAAAATATGGATTTGACAATAGACAATCAATAGTTGTATACTTGTGTAATTAATATAGCTACTTGTTGACATATGTTATAGCTACGCACTCGTCTTATTTTGAAAGTAAACGGAAGTGTGATCAACTCTCATCAGGTAACTTTACTTCTCACTGAATACTAGCTTCTCATCTCTACCCTAATCACCACATAGAGCATAGCAGAGAGAAGTAAGCCCGTCGTGTCTCTACCCGAGGCCGGATGGTAAAATCCAACCTCCAGCGGATCCTAAACAGTCATTGCTTTGCTCGTGAGAAAGAAGGAAAACAACAGTCTTTTACTACCATGGCGGATTTGAGTAGCGGTATTTGTGACATGATTGGGAAGTAAGTAAACGATGAGTGTTATCGCACCCAGCTAACAGTGCTTTCCACGATGTGGGGGAGGGGTAGCTAACATCTTGCTAACAGCCTCAGTAAAGCGGAAGTAAAATGAGTGTACTGCTTATTTATTATACGCCTTATCAATGCCTCAACGGCATGTGGTAGACATTGGTGTCAGGTGCTTTTTGTTAAAATGACATTTTCTAGCAGGAACAGGAGACAATTTGAGCAGCGCTCGTTTAGGTTATCTGCGAACATCATCGAACTTGTGTTGCGTCGTTGTATTTAACTGCGCAAGCTACGTTAGCTAACTCGTTAGCATCAACGTTTAATGCTAACAAGCGCTAATTAACGATGTGAGGGAGGAAACTAAAAGCAACTAGTTTGTTATGCCATATGAAACATTGAAATTTTAAAACTGCTAGTCTCCCAGAAAATGTGTAGGATTTCGTGAGATCCTCATGTTATTTTGTTAAAGGCCAGTCATACTTCCTCTTTCAAGAAAATAACGCAACGTCACGTAGATTCACTACGTTTCTAATACTTGACATTTGCAGTTTTTTATATTTATGCCTGACGTCCAATGTTACAAATTCGCGCCTTAAGAAGCAGTCCGTAACGAGACGACGTGAGTTAACATTAATTCGTAGTTGTATCATTTGGTGCTCCGAATAAATGATAAAACTTTTGAAAATGACTTGATCTGCGTCGCAGGTGGAAAAAATGGCACTTGACTGTGAAATTACAGTCACGTGAGCACAAGTTTGTGGTCATGTTGATCTTGTGAGCTGACAGTGGGGTCCGGTTAAAAGTTACGTAACTGATAGTTTACCTCAGCAGGTCACGTGACAGAAAGACCATGTTACTGTATAAACAATAGATTGGTACACGTACCTTGATCGACAACTCTTCTTAAACGCAGTAGAGAGTATTCATTTAATACTGGGCGCTATACATTTGTGCCATGATTTATTTAATTAGGCTTGCCATTCCTAGATAGCCTACAGGACTAAAAATAAATCTATAGATTAGATACTGATTGAATACTGTACAGAGTCATTCAAAACATTTAAAACCAAGTTAAGTCAGTCGAACCTCATCTTTATAATCATGTATTAGAGCAATTAAATGATAACATGATTGGGACAAAAGGATTCAACTGACTTGACCTATATTAGGCCCTCAATGGCCCATTTGTTTACAGAAAGATGATAAGAAACTATTTGACAATCAATGGTATTAGTTATTGCTTCACTAAAATGTCAAGAATTCACATTATTTTTCCTTCTGAAATGTGAGGATTTAATGTGAGATTTTGTCATTCGAGAGAAACTTAGCCTTTTGGACTGTCAAATTATACTTAACATTTTCACTGTTTTATACATTTTACTGATTGATCATGTTTGTTTTTTTTTGCAATTTGTAATTTCATAGATTATACACATAATTGATAAAATATTTTTTAGATAATGTGACACTTAGAATAACTGTTGCAGTCCTAATATGAAACCCTGTATTACTCATATTTGGTTGGTCTGTTGTGGGTTGTCCAGTGTGCCATTAAATACAACAACACCACCAACTACAACAAATTATATGCTGAGTTGGTGCGACAGACAGATTTATGTTTACCTATTTACAGAATGTTGTAAGCAGTACAAATCTGGCATGATTCTGATGATGTAAATTATAAAAGTCAGGCCGCTTGGTAAAATAGTTATATAAAGATTTACAATATAATAGAGGTTAATGCCTGGGGTCTGTTTTCAAAATTTGAGTTCAATGACAGGAGTGTAGGCTGGTGCTTGTAGCAACAAATATTTTTGGATGGTTGCCTCGAACCGCATCCTGCTGTGTTGGTACACCACTCTAACAAAAGCTCTCAACAGCTTTGTAAAGACAGGTCTATTACTTTAGGGAACATAAAAAGTAAATCAGAAAGAGTATTCATGGACTAGCACATGTTACTGATTTAGCACTTAAATATTGGTCGGTGTGGTATTAAAGTTGACAGTTTTAAAGAAGTTATTTAGGAGAGCAGAATTGGAACATTTAATTGGTAATTAACCAAATAGAGAACAATAGATATTTTTTTAAAGCAGTTTGTTTTACATTTGCAGGGTCTTTTGTCCAAAGTGCCTAAAAAATATGGTTAAAAACTCGGTAGGAAAAAGTCTCATGCACAACTCGTACAGTGCTACAGCTCATATGTATAGGTCAAGAAATGAGATACAAAAAAGTCGTAGCATGGTGTATTGAGATGAAGCCACCAGGGGAAAACATCAGCAAGTTTTATGGACATTTTTGGAGTCGCAATTTCTTTTGTTTGCTTTTTTATTTGAGATTGCCTCTCGCCGATGCTTTGTGCCTTTTTTGCTCTCTACACTGACTTTTTACCTATATGGAACCAAAGCCTGCTCAAACATGGTTGGTCGAAACTACTCTTCACTACAATAGGAAACCAGAATGCTCCAACGCCTATAGTTTCTGTATTGAAATGCAGATTTGTTTAGAGTACTTTTTGTGTTTAAATAAAAGATTATCTGAATCATAGAAGACTCCTTAGTATGCATTTTTTGACATGCATATACACAGTAAAACAAGACAAATGTTTGATAGGGGCTTCAGAAGTAATGTTTTTATGTAACAATGTT
The DNA here is from genome assembly GCA_901007825.1 of Macroramphosus scolopax. Lineage (NCBI taxonomy): Eukaryota > Metazoa > Chordata > Actinopteri > Syngnathiformes > Centriscidae > Macroramphosus > Macroramphosus scolopax. Next base: position 24,607 of record CAAKHC010000630.1, read on the forward strand.
GTGACTATTCTTTCCATCTGTGTCTCCAGCCTGTCCCTGCACTGTAGTAGTACCCGCAGCCCGGGGCCTCTGTGGTGCTCCTGATGTCCCTCTCCCACCCCTGAAGATCCCAGGTGGGCGAGGGAATGGCACACGGGATCACACTCCTTCAGCTCGGCCCCTCTACTCAGTAAGTCTGCTTTGCCAGTCAAACAACTGTATGCTTAACGAATGTGTTAGTTATAATTTCTCTTGTTTCAACCATTGTGACTATTTCCTAATGTCATTTGCCATCCCATCCTGATTAAATCGTTGTCGCACATCAGAGAAAAACATTCTGTACTAGAAATTGATACATTTAATGTCATCCACGTCTGTTATTAGATGCATTGTTTGTGTTGATCCTCCAGGACTTAAAGTTGACTGTAACTGAGGAGCCAGCACTTAATGGTCGCCCTGGGATACTCCACTTCCAAAGTCGTCCCACTGTCACCAAGACAATACAGTGGGATGCTGTCCTAAGCAGCAGTGCTCTCTACGTAGAGATACCTCTTGACCCGCTTCCTGAAGGCAGCAAGGAGAGGTGAGATCAGGAAAGGGAGGCCACACGGACACTAAATGGAATAAAACAATAAGTTGTTGACTTGTAATGTGTTACAGAAGAGTGAGAAGAAGACAATTAACAGTAGCTAAAATCTTACTTGTAAATATGATAGGAAGGATGTTGGGCTTTTGCAGACAGAAGACAACACAGAGCCTTTAAAATCAGTTAATCAGCACACATTTAATGTTAAGAGTCTGTTTTCCGTGTTCTAACCTCATCTGACCTCTGTTCTACCTTCAGTTTTGCGTCTCTCCTGGAATATGCTGAAGAACATCTGAAAGTCGTTAGCGTGTTTGTCTGCTTTTACAAGACCAGAGATGATCGTGGTATGTGCCTTATCCTTTCCCAGCTCACACCTTCAGAATCAACCCCTGTGACTATGAAAATTATGAGTGTACACCGACTCATCTTAACATGTTGTCTCTACCTTTATTTTTAAAGCTAAACTGGTGCGTACATTCAGTTTCCTGGGCTTTGAGATTGTGAAACCGGGCCATGCCCTCGTCCCGCCCCGACCCGACGTTCTCTTCATGGCCTACAACTTCGACAGGGACTCTTCTGATGAGGAGTAACCCACTGGACAGCCCTTCCTCCCATGCTTACTTCCCTTATAGTCCCCATTGTATGTTTGTCCATCCCATTCTGGCTTTCACATGCATATATCCTCGGTGGTAGTTCTCTGTAGGCAAATATTCACTTCCCTGTGCTTTTTTGTGTTAAAGGGAATACTTAAGATGTGCAACTCCTGTTTTCCACCATCTATCTTTGTGTGTTTTTATTATATAGTTTTCATTGACAATAGTAAAAAGGAGGGAACTCCTTTTTTGGACTTACAATCAGTGCAGTTGTCATAGCTGTAAGTGTATTTCTGGTTTAATTTCTTGCCAAGTCTTTGTTTTGTTTGTTTCCTTTTATGATGGATTAAAGTGGAGGATTCTTCATTTCTTGAATGTACGATAAAAGGTCATCAGGTTTTCACTCGGGTACTTCAGCTTTCTTTTGATTGGCTAAATAATGACTTAAACTTTGTCTTTTATTTCTCTCTGAATTGAATAACATTTCAGTGGGGCCGGTTATATTTTGTAGCACTAACAACCTTTTAAAAGTATTAGATTTTTGAAATGTTACTTTAGAGCGACAGACAGAATAATTGGTACTTCATAGCCACCGGTGAATCCATTTAGGATCGAGTTGGGGTGAAAATGGTGAATGCTGTTTAAGTGAAAGATCCTATCATGAGTGTATCAATGCAAAGCAAAAGGAAAGTGAATAATCCAAAGTGCTTTTGCTTCTTTCTGCCATGTATATCTGACAATATTGTAGTATTTCTGTTTTGGAAGTTGAAAAATAACTGATGTTATGATTGGATTTATTTTGGATTAGCATTCCTTTTAACCTTTTTTCATGATAGAATTGGGTTTGTTGTTTACCTGCATAGTGGTACCTGTTGTGCTTCTGTAATAATAAAAGAAAAAAACTACCATGCAGTCTACAATCTTTTACACGCTTAACTGAACTCGAGTGTCTGAAGACAGTCCGGGTTCTCTGGGGCTCAGGTGTTATGGGGTTGCTTTACCGGTACTTGTGAATGTGATATCTCAGGAAGGCCCTTTCTTCTGATGTGGAACAATCGTCCACCTGGACGACTCGTGGATGACCTGATTAGATTTAAAAGTCACTTCGACCTCACCAAACAATATTTCGGCTGGAATCCATCTGCTCATTATGACAACAGCTTAGACACAATTCTAAAATAATTAAATGAAGTGATGACATTTTAAATCCAAAAGGTCAACTTTGATTTCATTTGATACCTTATCTTAAATTTCTTCAAAGTTTACACAACATAAATTAGGAGCTCTGGACAAATAGCAACTTCACTGACTGGCGGCATAAAGCACAACCGTGAGGTTATAGTTTCCTTTAGAAACATTTAAAATGAAATACCCTGAGCTGGAAATTGTTTCCAATATAAAGCAGGAATTTCATGATTTTTCTGCCTGACATGACAACTGGAGATGCAAAAACATGTTACTTCACATAGGCAGAGGGAGGGATGCACATCAGACATTACGCAATCGTCTGATATAATCAGGGATAAATAAAGGTTTTTAACCATATGCATCCTTATTAGCTAGCCTATAGGACACATGTCCTCAAGCACCCAGGGATGATAATGTAACTAATCTGCAGCATTATGTATGCGTGTTGTCAATCAACACAAAGGGAAGGAAACCAGGTCGGTTACAAAAGAGCAGGGCAGACCTCCAGTGTGTCATCTCACTTCTTACCACCAGGAGGCTCTACACCACAATGAACTAAACCAGACGATTCAACAGCTGACTAATTTATTAGGTTTTGCAGACTATGTGTGTTAAATGTATAGATCATCATTTCCCCAGTTTTTTCTTTCATGTATTCACTATTTAGATAAAAGTCATCTGAGAAGGACTACTGGTGGCCTTATTAGCTTGCATGTATTGATAAAGGTAGAACAACAATCAAGAAGAAGTCTACAAAGGTTAACAGCTGCTCACTGTACTGTGTGATTAACTTATTAACAGAAGTGAAAAGTTAAGATGACATTAGAGCAGGGATTTCCTAACTTTTCATGTTGCGGTCAACTAAGTATACTCAATAAGCCAAAGACCTCTATCTGTAGTCATTTCACACAACAGGGATCCCTTTTTCCAGAGATGCTGCAGATGTGATCTGATGTGATCCTATATACGTCAAGTAAAAACTAATAATTTTATTTTCTTTTTTCGAATTGATTTTAAAAAGAAATAAAGTAAACTTGCTTAAAGGCAACAAGTAAATTACCAGGACATTAAATATTTTAAGATGAGAAGAAAACGTTTCTTCTCATTTCTAATTTTATTTCTATGTCTGTCTTCTTTTTGTCTAAATGCTCATATTTCACAAGTATTGAATGAAAGTAAAATTTCAATTTTGCTCATCTGCTGAGGATCTCCTGGAAGACTCAAGGACCCCTGATGATCACCAGACCCTGCTTTGGGATCCCCTGCTCCAGGGGAGTGATTCTGACGAGTTCAATCCATTGAAATGTTTGTGAGCAAAGCTGTATGCAGTAGCAGCATGAATCTCATTGATAGCTTCATGGAGTATTGGTTTAGTACAGTGGAGGGTCAGACATCTGACCAGTGAGTTTCATACCGTCTCTTTCATTTATCCATAAGACTATCGGTAGATTTATCGATATCTGAATACAGTATCGGTGGGGCTGCAATGAAAAACAATCAGACTAATAGATTAGTCAACAACATCGGCAGGTTATGTGCACTTATTTCTGTCAAATGCAATATAACTTTGAAAGGTTGTGAAATATTTAAATCACAGGACAAAAGAAAGAGTTTCTGGAATCCAAATATTTAATAGGTACATATCAAGTATTATGACATGTATAAAATTTCAGATCACAATATGAAGCAATAGACTCCTCAGACTGGCTGCGAATGTTTGAGGTCAGCACATTAAAATGACTAATGATTAAAATGGAAGGGAGCAACTAAAACAATAGAAAAATGGAATACAGACAATAGATAATAGTAAGCATTCTATGAAAATTAAATGTGACTTCTCAAACATTTTCTTTGATAGAGTGCAATAAAAAAAAACACAGCACTGAAGCCAAGCGTCCACAAGACGTCAAAAATTGTTAGTACTGTAGGTTCACAGAGGGTAGACGACACCAGAGAGAGAGAGAGAGAGAGAGATAGAATAGGGAACGCAGGTTAAAGCAAAGAAAGAAAGAAAGAAGGGCTATTAGTTTACCAGTCAGTGCAGGAAGAAAGTCGTTGAGCAACAGCAGAAGTAATGCACATCACAGTTAGCGTTAAAGACCATATATAATTGCATGTTGTTGCTTAAAAAAACGAAAAAAAAAATCCTGAATGATTGAACAGAAACAAGGACGTCACCACAAACAAACAGCCCGCCGATGAAAGGGGAGGACGTGTTGGAAACACTGCCGAGGTCCGACAGACAGCTTCAGCTCTGATCTGAATGTCAACACAGCAGTAAGAAACGGATTACATGTGCACAGTTCTGCCGTCAAAATTTACACAAAACATTGTTTGGCCTAAAACTCTGTTACAGGTGATGATGCCAATGAACAAGAGCTACATTAACCCCGCAAAGCATAAGACTGTTTCCAATACATACTTCATGTGAGCGTCAGCTTTGGAAGTGTGGATGAATGTGTCTGCTCTCAAGGTGACCTCTGTCAGGATCACAGATCAGTGCCGAGGCCCTGCTTGCTCACTATGTGCTCTCCATGGGAGGTTTTTGATTGGGCTCCTGTAAGACCTGCCAACCGTGAACATTTGTAAGTACCATATCAGCACAGAGGAAGATGCCAAGCCGTGTCAGACACTCACCATTAAAAACAAATATTTTAACCTCTTAAAGAATGGACTTGCTTGGGCTGCCTAATATATACATGCAGTAATGCATGTAATTCCTGTCATCATGATATCTGATCATGTATGACAGCAGAACCTGGTGTGTGTGTGTGTGAGAGAGAGAGAGAGCACACTGACAAATACAAACAGTACAAACAAAAGTAGCTTGAAGAACAGTCACATTTTCAAAAGGCAAAGCTCTTAATTTGCAACTCGATATAAACTTCAAACTTCCGGTAGTAACGGAAAGATTGCGATCATAGATAGAAGTTCCAGAAATAACTTTCCTCCATAGTGAGGCTTGGCTTAGCATTAAAGATATATTAGCTGCTGCGCCTGCGACTCACTATCGCCTCTTGAGGTACAAAGTGGTATTACGAGACGGGATGGACCGGCACGAGCTTAAAGCTCAGGTTGCCAATAGCACCTTTAATGTGTCTGTTTGTTTGTTTCTAAGTTACACATTCAATCCATTGACATTTGCAAACATTCATCTCTTTTCAAGAAATACAGCCTTAAAACTCATTCAAACCACAACAAACATGTCTCTCTACAGAATAGTGGAACAAACTGGCGTGTTTGTATTGTAGGACCTCTCCGTTAATGCGTCACACTCCCTTGTTTATACTCGGCCTTTATAGTCAATCCTGCTACAGTAAATGTCTCCAAGACCACATTTTGCCTTGATTGACGCACACACGGACTCACAAGGGGAATAAAATACCAGCCATAGCGGGTAATCAAGTCTTCCCCTCTTTGGAACCAGTTTTCTGTGACAGGAAATCAAAGTGTTTCAGTCATCTGCACTTGCCATACGTTTTCCTATAAAAAAAAGGTTTGGAGAACTTTGATAAAAAGGTATATAAAATAATACTTCAATTTCTATTTTTAAAGAATAAAATAAACTTACGAATCAAACCATGCATTGAATGCCAACTACTCGTTTGTCAGTGCTACAGTGCGCTCTTGTTTTCTTGTTCTAGGGTCACGACTAGTGACAAACAATTTATGACAATGTGATATTGGTTTCCATCTAGCTTTTTGAGGAAGACTCCAGAGTTTGGCAGTGTCTATGAGCCTTTTGTTGACATGTTTCTGATGAACATGTCCATTAGATATCAGCAGGCCCTTCTTTAAGGTTTTGGCAATGGCAAAGAAACGGAACTCTACTTTCTGGGCATAATGTGATAACAAATAACTCACATCCTCTTTGCTGTGTAATCATACGTCAGCCTACTTTACCGTAATGAAGGCAGATCTGGCTGGATATGCAGAGCTCTCCAGAGAACATGACGCTACATCTAACAGAAAGTACAATAGCAGATGAATATCTGCTGAGCACAATATATGCTAACCATCTTTGTGTGAAGTCCTTCTTGATTTTGGTTGCTTGGTAACACCGGTGACGACCCCAGTGTGCCCCTCGGAGCACCATTAACAAGTGGATGCGAGCGGAACGCCTCGTGCTTTTCAAGCATTTCAGGGTGTTCCTCTGTTAGACAAAGAGAAACACCACGACCTGTTCCTCAGGACAGTTTAGTCCGTGTTATCGGAGAGAATGAGGACCATGAATGAGTAAGTCCACGTGATACCTCTGGATGTCAGGACTTCATTCATGGGAGGATAAAAGTCTTAACGTTAATGTTTAACAAAAACATAATGAATAGTGATTACCTGTCTTTTTTTTTTTTTTTTACAGTGCTAGGATTAATTCAACACATTTGTTGTTTGTCTCTTTCTGTATGTATTGCAATTTACTTTGAGGCATGGTTCTTCCCCAGAAGTTACTTTTTAAAGCGGATTTCTGAAGATCTCTGCACCTCCCCTGCTCTGCAGTCTCATGTCTTTGGTATGTTTATAAGGTTCAAAATGTTTAAATGCCAGTTTTTTTTTTGTCTACACATAAAATCTGAAGGGGAGAGTTATGCCTGTTGTTATGCCAGTTGCTCCTCTGTTCGGGGCCAGAAAAAATACCATGACACTCCAAACAAGCTGAACAAAGAGGCAAATTTGTCGAGACATTTGTTATTCTCATCAGCTCAAGGCATGAAGATGGCAGTACTCTGACATAAACAGCTAGCGGGCTGCTAGCAAGTGGTAAACCTACCAAACCTAACTTCTGCACATGTCATTGATAAAGTGCTTAAAAGGTATGACCATTGTGTGCTTCGTTTAACATGTAGATGCCTGTTCATTGTTGACTTTCCTAATTTTACTTTGCCAGCTTGCTCATATTGTGTGGGCAGGCAATCACTTCCATGTGTCTTTAACTCATCCCGCTGAGCCCAAATCACACGTATTAACCCAGCAGCAGAGGAGTTACACACAGAGAGAGCAGTTGTGCTGAGCATTTTGGTTTGAAAATGCATAAATGGTACACAAAATGCACACGGGTTGGCAGGAATCTGATGGCTAATTTAATGATATGACCTGTGCTGTTTCGGAATTTATGGCATCAGTGGTCAACACGGGCAAAATTTAAAAAATAGCCCAATATTTTGAGGTGGCCAGTTGGTATACGAGTCAGGTTTTCTTCTGTGTGTCTCTTGTGTGCATTCAGGGGTCAGTTCGTAGGGGAGGTAAAAAAATGTCCTTGGTTGATTTTCAGGCTGGTGAGGTTAATGGAGACAGTCCAAGTTCAACAGATGAGGTCAGTCCCAACTGAGGTTGTTTGTGTATGAATGATTGTATACATAAATGGCTGTATATGCAATATACATTTGCCCGTGGGTAAGTGTTCGCACTGCATTTTAAAGTGGAGCTCAAGGTTTTTGAGGGTATATGTGGGCGCACAGAGTGGATGCTGATGTGCGTGTATGTAGTCTACTTATAGATGGGATTTTGATCTCATCGGCCCTTGCTGTAGCCGGGAAAGAACTGGTCAAGCAGCATCTGGAGCGTCTTGTTTTGGGTCATGACGTAGTCCTTGCCCAAGTCGTGACGGCAGGCGGGGCAGGTGTACACCTTGGCTCGAAACGACCGCTGGAGACAAGTCTGTGGAGGGAAGATGGTAAAAGTTCATTCACAAATGCGAGGAGAGAGACTTCAGGTAACGGTTGTTTCAAATATAGCCACTCAAATGTACACTGCAAACCTTGCAAACATTGTGTGAGCAGAGAGTGGTGACGGGTTGGAAGGCCAGCTCCTGGCAGCACACACACATGAAGATCTGCTCCATCTTCTGCAGGAAATTCTTTACATGTAAACAGAAGCACATACAAGGAATTAAGACAGTGAGAGAGAACAGTTTAAAATCGTGAAAACAACTGGATGATCTTGCTATTTCACCACATTTCACAGTATCTCAATGCACAGCCCTGCTTTTCATTTCATCGATCAGTGACCTTCAATATAGTGAGAACAGTTGCAAGTTTGCTGAGTGAGATTTAATGGTGTTTAGCCTGAGATGTTTTCTAGTGTCAGGGAGTACGGAGATGCATACTGGTCCCTCTCCAAGGTTTCCCATGGCTTCGTCCCAGGATTTCTTGTTGGCCGTGTCCTCTTTGATCAACTGCTGTTGCTGCTCAGACAGCTTAAAGGCCTCCTCAATCTTCAAGCGTTTGGAGGGAGGCTCCACTGCTGGTGATGATTCTGCTAAAGAAACACAAATATCACTATAAAAAGCAGCTTGAAAAACACCTGAAGTAAAAGATGAGATGCTGCTGATTATTCAAGGTGTATTTTCAAGCTATCTTACAAGCAGTTTCGCTGCTCACGCTGTTCTCACCTGTCCTCTTCTCATAACACCTCTAAAGACGGTGTCTGACCTGCATTGAGCTTCATTTCTGAATGCACCCACCACTATCCCTGGTTGTCGTCGGATCTCCGTTACTTTGCGCCTCCTCCTCCTCCTCTTCCTCAACACTGGCCATTTGCTGCTCGTTCTCCTCTTCCTCCTCGTTCTCCTCCTTCTCCTTGATCTTGTGCTGTCTCCGCGGCCTCCCCCTCCCAGGATGGTGCTTCCCCCTGCCGCCGCGACCAGGTCTGGCAATGGCCTCTTTCTTTGTCTTGTTTGCCATGGCTGCTAAATAGCCGGGTGGGTACTGTGGTAATGAAAAAGAACACCACGTGGGTGCTAATTTAGAAAAGGAAAGTAGTTCCCTTTCTTCCTTCACATTTGAGACTTAGAGATATCCATGAGCAAACAAGTGGCAAAATTGCAATTGGGTTTCCTCGATGAGATTTGCTGCCAGACATGAATTGTTATAAATAGAGATCGATGCTTCCTGCTGTGTGTATACACATACACAATAAATCTTATTACATATGTGCTCTACATGCATAGAGTATTCAAATACGCTCGTTCCTGATGGAGCAGTTGCTGCCAGAAAAATGCCACAAACCATATCTGATGCCCAGACAGTGACTACACACATTAGCAGTCTTACCTGAACAGCAAGGCCAAGTTTCTTTATCCTCTCCAGTCCTTCAGGGGTCCAGGGTGCTGGTTCCTGATCGTCCCGTCTCAGCAGGTACCGCCACACCAGATAACCACACTTTCCTATCTCTGGCCAGTATTTTACCACCTAAAATCAACCCACAAACAAAAAATATACACAGCTTACTACTAGTTTCCAAAATAGGCAATAATAAAATGTCCATTTGTTTAATTTGGGCTTTGTTTGGCAGGTTTCTGGGTTACAACCTAAAGCAAAGCTCACTGTACCTTGTAGATACCGTCGTAGCGGTTGCCCTCCTCAGGAGCGTATTTGCTGATGCGTCTGCCTTTGGAGCTGCGCACGACTCTCACTGGCTTTCCTGCTCGCCAGTTCCTGGACTCTGCTCCGTCTTTGTCATTCAGAGGTGCATCACAGTTTAAGGCCAAAGCTCTGCAGGCGACAAGGGAAAGAAATATAGACTCATAATTTAGACACGTTACGCAACGCCTTTAAAATATTTGTGAAAGAAAACCTGTACAAATTTAAGCCGTATGCACTCATTGCATTAATACACAATCATATATCAGGATAGATTAAAACAAATTCCCTGAGCTTGAACCTGAACTGAGACATGGTGTTGATCTTGTAACATTAAACTTGCATCATAGTGGCTTTACGTCTGTAAAGTAACAACTTTCAGAAACTTACAGAAGTCTTCTTTAAGTGCTGTACCTGTTCATGTGGGTCAGGGTCTGGTCAAAAGAGTGCTCTCCGATCCGTTTGTTTCCTGAGAGGTCACGACCCCCGCTACCTGTGTAGGTGAACTCATCTCCCCGGTCCTGAAACAGGTCATGGTAGCATCAAGTGATTGGCAAACGGTACCAAAGTAAAGTTACTTTACTTCACTAAACAACATCGTCTAACACGGTACGAATAACCCACCACTTCATCCTCAAAGCCCCCAGCCAGCACCAGCGAATAGGAGCCGTCGTTACTGCGACCGTGGATACCGCCGACGTGTGGCCTGTGGACACCTGCCTCACTCACCTGAAGGGATAAAAGCCAGAGAGAGAAACACAGGAAAGATTTTTTTTTCTTTAAAATATTATTGAAAGATATGAAATAATCCACAATGAAGTTACGTGACAGTGGGTGATTGTTCACTGTGCTAACCTGAACTCTGAATTTCCATGTGGTTCCAACAGGAACACCAGGTATGGGGCCATAGTGGTTTGAAGGAACAATTGTACACTCCTTGGTGCGCCCTACACAAGCCATACCCTGTGATTACATCAAGGGAGAAAACAAAAAATCTGAGCAACATACACAAAAACACCATCTTCATGTCCACATGAGGGAAATTGAGTTATAGCCATGTTGATGTACACATGAATTTGTAAGAGTATGTATGTATTTTTTGTTTTAAGGTTATAAAATTGCAATAAAATAAAAGTGAGGCTGTATGACTCATAGCTATTAAATGCACCCAAACACACAAGCCAGGCTGTTTTCAATTAGTCCAGAGAGAAAGGGAGGATTCTGGTAAAAAAAAAAAAAAAAGTTATTTTCCATTGACAGTTCCAGGAAAGCGGCGAAGTCAAGCTTAATGGCATTGTTCACATTACACCATGGAGCAGTGTCGAGGAGACAGTGAGCCCAGGATGGAAAAGAGCCACACACAAGATCTCAAAGTGTTGCCGTTAAAACTCAGAGGAGATCTGAGGGAAGGAAATTTAAACACATCGGCTGTTAAATTTTCTGCCCCGGCAGTTAAAAAGTGAAACAATTCTGCGTTTTGCAAAAATAAAAGTCTAAAAGAAATTTTCTGAATGGTACCGTGTAAAACCAGGAAAAATGTGAGGGAGGAGTTGTGCAAAGTGCTCAGGTAGTCAAGATCCAAATGTATAAGAAGAGCTTGATAATGAGTAATACTGTACATCAGATGTTTTCAATGTGGGAGGCGGTCCTCCCCAGGTGGGCTCCAAACTGTTTCAGGGGAGGCTCAGTAAATGAAAGTGAAAGAATATTACGATATAACTTGGCTATCAAAAGACAAACAGTAGATTTGGGGACTTTTCCCTCAGTGAGAGGACGGACAGGCTCCGATTGTTTTCATCAGGTTCTGATGACGTCATAAAAAGGATCCACACAGAGAGAAACTCTACTGTTTATGTTTCACATCTCTGCTGTTACTCGTTCTCGCTAAACACGCTCTCACTATTGTGCCTGTGAGTCATTCCGAACCAGCACACAACTTAATTCTCTTTTTGAGTATTGTGAATTCATGAAGTACTACGGACTTGAATTGCCATTTGGTTCACTTGTTATGAGTTGCAGACAAAAATGTTCTTCCGAGTGGATACAATTGAAAACGCTGACCAAGGTGTCACTGAAACCGATCGTTGGCAACAGAAGAAAACTCTTCTACAGAGTTTTGCAAAACCACTTGAGGCTGAGTGAGCCCGACTAAAGAGACTGAAACAGAAAACAATCTGGAGAAATGAATGTCGCACCAAAACAGACGACACCCAAATTGCATTTTCGTGTTAATCTACAAAGGCTCTGCTCTTTCCAGTCAATTTCAGGATGAATCCTTCCGTCAAACTTGTTGTTCACTTACTTTCAGTTTTACAGAGCAGCTATCAGTCCCCTTGGTGTGCATGTGCGTGCTTTTGGGTCTTACCTTCCCCCAGTCCCTTTGACTCTCAGTTGTTGCGGAGGGCATCTTGGCCTTCTTCTTGCTGGCTTTGAGCTTTTCTCCTGCCTTAACAACCTCATTGGTGTCATTCTTACAGGTGGGACAGTACCTGGCCAAACAAAAGAATTAATTACCAGTTGCTGTAGGCAGGTTTGTGTTTAGGTGTGTGTGTAGATAAAAGAGATGGAGATTTTGATTTATTTTATACTGATATGATAATTAATCCCCACTTAATTACTTATTGAATGCACTTCAGCTCCTTATAAATCCCATGTCTTCTTATGTTGAGTGTGTAGAAGCAGCTCCTGTAGCTCTCTTACCAGTCCTCGTCATCTGGGATGGTGGACAGGGGCGGGCTGAGGCAGTAGATGTGGAACGCCATGTTGCACTCGTCACACAGCAGCTGCATGTGAGCATCCTGCTTCCCACCACACACGCAGCAGGAGCAGAAACGACATTCTGCGTCAGGGTCGGCCTTGCAGTGCTTACACTCAGGTCCGCTCTTCCCTGGACCCAAGAACAACATGGAAGAACAACAACTGAAGAAACATTCACAAGCACACACAATCAGACCCTTTAAGATCTTACGGGGTGGTTGCACTAGAGCAAATATGGAGTATTGCCACTATCCTCACTGTGGCTGTCTGAGTGTGTGTGCGCTCTGTTGCATACGTTTAAATTGTCCATCTGCAGCCGAGAGTGCAGGAGCTCCCGCTTTCTCCAACTGGTAGATTTCATCCAGAAATTGAATTTTACAATCCCCTATCACGTCTCCAGGGCCCCTGGGGAGAGGGCGAGAGACATAGATAGAAACATGAGGAGAGTGGGAGAGAGAGAAAAACATAGAAGGACAATAACAGGGGGTCCGAGGAGACAAAAAGAATGTGAGGGGGAACACGTTCAATATTACATCTTGCCACGTCACCCTCCCACCTAGGAGGAAGATCCTCTCACCCAAGGAGAATCTTGACCCGGAGCTCTTTGCTGGTGCGAGAGGGTTGGTTGAGGGTCTGAACCTCTGCGTCAAACCAGAAACCCCTCTCATCTGGTGTCTCTAAGTTGTAGTTGACCATCACGTGCATCCCCACCAGTAACTGGTCCCAACGCAGTAAGGTCCTCGCGCGCGGCCGCACATCGACCGGTGGAATCTGCACCAAACCGTTCTCTGGATAGCTGGGAGAGGAGGGCAAGAAGACTGTGTGAAACCTTTACAAACACCCTGATTTGCACATTGCTGGCTTTGGTTGAAGCTTAGTTAATTGGCCTGATACATCATATTGTATTATATTGTGAGGTTATTTGGGCAGCCCTATTAACCACCATACATTCTGCACAACCCAAAAAGTTTCTCGTCCAGAAGTGTCTTCTTGTGTAGCAAATTTGGAATGCACGTATTGGGGTTGATTGCACAGCTTTCCTGTCTGCCAGTCATTGTTAAGCTGTAAGGATAAAGCCCGACTCCGGAGTGAATCTACGGTCCATTCGCTTGCCAACAGCTAGAATCATGCTTACAGGCGAACAATGTGTTAGCATTAATGTTAAACTGCACGACCGCCTGCAGACCCAGGTCCACTCACAAAGTGGGAGATGAAGGGGAAACAGTGAATCGTGCGCATGAGAGAGCAGTGTAAACTGGGTACTGCACTGATGCACCACCAACGACAGCACCACTGGACATGTTAAGACGCTATCCTTACAGACTTCACATGTATGCTTTGCGTCCTTACTGAGAAAACTGTTGCCCATTTTAAGCCAGTGCATGTTGACTGATGTCGCACAGACTGTGAGTGTTAGCACACACAGGTAGCATGCTCCCAGGAAAATAGGACAGGGCACAAGGCATGGATTTCCTTTTTTTCGGCCCAGGGGATTACCGCATTTATTGGGTAAGGTGGGCGGGGTGGATACACACAACACAAAAAGACACAAACCAACATGTAACACACACACACAGACACACAGCAGACAGTATCTGCCCTGGAGCATAATGGGACCCAGCGTGAACAGAGGACGAACGCGGCGCAACAAGGAGAGCACTCGCGTTCAAAGACCACACAAGCTCGGACTTTCTGACCACTCGCCCTCCTCAGACATGCAAACAACCAGCTATGGAGGCCCCAGGAAACTAAGTGACCATAAAAAGCAATATGATTGCAAGCTTACAAAGCCAAGTGAGATACAAAATGACAAATGCAATTTGTCAGTGTGGATGAAAAGACAGGACAGCATGGGAGAATACAGTGTAATACGTTGAATACACATGTAAAAAAGGCAACAGAATCACATGAAGGATGCACGACAATTATCTCAATGGGGAGACATGACATGACATCCACTGCCTTGGATCAATTCAAGTGAAGCTACTGGCCCTGCTATGCGACATATTCTTGCTTTCATCGTTTTGCTCAAGTTCCTTTTCACGGCACCTCACAAGAACATGCTTTATTCTAAGCATAATAACATACAATAACTGTAATCCTTAGATTTGTCTTCTCTACTTGAGAAGGAGGATAAACTTGCTGACCCAAAATGGAAAACTAGTTTGCACAACATTTCGAATTTGGAAAGCGCACAGACGAAATAAAAATCCTTTGAATAATTCCTAACAACAGTAGAGAAACATTTCTGCCCAGTTATGTGATGTATTAACAACTAACAAAAAACACTGGTCCGTATTGTGGTGGATGATTTTAGAACTGACAACAGCTGCCAAACATTTTGGCAGTGATGCAGCAGGAGGAATCTCTGCTTCGTGCAACGGCCTGTGGTTGATGGGTGGAGGCTGGATGCTGTTTTAAGTTCATTCATTCATTTCAATGACGGTTGTGGTGTGCCAAAACCAGATCGTTACTCTCATTTTACCTGACTGGCCCAGCTCTGAAGCATGTACAAGTGTTAGCCTTAAATCACCACACTACTTCCACCTGTGTTCTCGCAGACCCAAATCCTGGTATTACGAGTAGAATTATCTTTCCCGGCAACTGCGGGATTCAAAGTGAGGACAAAGGCTAAAATAATGTCAACATTCCTATCAATACAATGTGAGCCTGAAAGAAATGTTAGATGCATTTACTGGGCAGACAACATGAATAACCAGAGGAAAGGCTCTTAAACTTTCCTCTGCTATGACACCATTAGTAATGCTTTGTGTGCATTGCTGAAGTCACAGAAAGGGAATGGAG
>CAAKHC010000630.1:39892-71107 GCA_901007825.1 Macroramphosus scolopax
TCCCGGCAACTGCGGGATTCAAAGTGAGGACAAAGGCTAAAATAATGTCAACATTCCTATCAATACAATGTGAGCCTGAAAGAAATTTTAGATGCATTTACTGGGCAGACAACATGAATTACCAGAGGAAATTCCACTGCTATACACTTTCCTCTGCTATGACACCATTAGTAATGCTTTGTGTGCATTGCTGAAGTCACAGAAAGGGAATGGAGATAATAAAAATGCAAAGTCCTCAATTTACTGCTAAGCGGCTGAGTTAGAAATACTCGTAATGCTTGACAGTCGTGACTCAAAGTTGACCTTGAAGTTGTGTACTGGCCAGACGAAGATGCAAAGCTGCAACTTTATTAAAAATGTGCATCTAAATGACTATAAAAAGGCCAGTATGGACGTGGCAGTCTAATAATATACCTTGAACATTTGCAGACTTCTACCAGGGCCAATAGCTAGCAGGTAGCAGCGTCTCGTGAACATGCAGAATGATGGCAGGATATGCAGGTGCAGGTTTAGATAGTGCTGTACGAGAGAGAGTAATGGAGGCAGTAGAATGAATGAAAGAACCTTTTCCTTAATTGTGAAATAGCCACCAACGTCCAGACGACATCTCTTTTTCTCTGCAGCACGGGGTCGAATTCTTTACTTTTACTCACGCACAGACGTCATCAAACAGTAAGCGAGTAGGAGATAATGAATCAACTGGGGATGGATCGACCAAGTAGAGTCTACGTATGGGAGACTCTGCATGTCTGGATGCATTTCCAAAAGCTTCAGAAATATGTGCACATCTCCTTGGGGGAGGAATAAACAAATAAAATAAACATTGGTATGGGCAATCAGCCAAATTGTTACTTTAAACATTAGTATCCTATTGGGCAATAATTTCACAATCCCTCGTTGTTATACTTCCACACTGTCGACATTTCCTTTCTCATTTAATTGAAAACAACAAACTACACATGCACAAGGCAGCCGCTGACCTCTTACGTCATGCCAGAGCTATCTCAAGTCAGTGGCTGTGGGTGGTATGACAGTACCACCTATTGGATTTGCTACAAATCTGCAGCTGAGTAGGGAAACGTTTTCAACCCATATAGACGGCTAAACAATGGCCACTGCCATTGGTGAATGTCATGTTATATGCAGAGAAGCCCCAAATCACGCACCCCTAAATTTTAAAAAGAATGTCAACTTTTACTTCCATACATACAAATTATAACCTTTTACATGACATATATTTGCCCATTTCATTTTTATATTTGTGACTCTACAGAGAATTTTAAATATATATTGAGCTCAGTCGAGATTGAACCATGAAATCGTTTCTGAGTGTCTTGTTATGGAGCAACGCATACACCCATGCAGACACCACCCCCATTTCCTGGGAGCAACAGAGAGGAGATTCTCTCCACGTATCGCTCTGAATTTGTGGCTTATTACATTCTGTGGAAATGCTGTCCAGAGCGGCTTCATGAAAAAACATGGCCGCTCATTTTGTGGGGCTGGTTTCCTAACTGAGGTGTTTACAACAGGGTATGTATGTGGAAGTGAGGGAAGGCGGAGCGATCTTACCCGCCGTCTAGATTTCCCTGGCACACAAGATGATCGAAGAAATACGGAATGCTGCTCATGACAAAGAGGGACACTACGCATTTAACAGGAGGCAAGAAGAGAGAGGGAGAAAAGACGTCACCAAAGCAGAAAGCTGATGATTTAGACCTTTTGCATGTGTAGCTGTGCAGCACACAAACTGCAAATATATTCATGAGGCAGTTAGTGAAGACCCAGACCTCGTATTACTATGATGTCTTGGTTTTGAAAACAAGCCTGGGACCTTTGTTGTGCTTCATGTCTCTACCTCTCGACTATCACAGATCAAATAAATCAAATGGGAAGAAGAAAATGACCCAACAACCAGATGAAGAATCACAACCGATACATTTAAATACAAAAGGGAACACACGATAATCTATATAAACAAATTGTCCCTTGCAGGAAACACTCATGTCCCGTTGCAAATGAGGAAACAACAAATAAAAGCGTAATACCAGGGAGCTTGAAGAGAGACACATGTCAAATGGGGATGATTCCTGCATTTAAATAAAATAATAATAAAACATTTACTGCTCAACAACCCTTGATGCCGTTTCTCTGGCACAACATCCCATGACAGAAACACACACACATACACACTCCGATAGACCCAGCCAGTCTCACCAGTGGCATGTTCAAAGCAATTACAGACAAAGCAAAGCTGAAGGAGCCAAGCAAAGAAGTAATGCTCCTGAGAACTCATGAGTTACCATGGAAACATCAGCTTCTGAATGAATTTGCTGGAAACGGGGTGCGCAAGAGATAGAGTCCAAATTGTAGCATCAGCTACACAAGCCCCCTCTCTCAATCCCCTGAATTGCCGGGAAAAAGCAGAAGCTGCAATTCCCCAACATGCTGATCCACTATTACTGATTCACATGCACACACACCAGGTATTTATGTCTGTTGAACAGTCTTGTCTGGAATGCCACCCACCAGCAGTAAAGGCAAATATATATCCAACAAAGAGAACAAAACACTATTTCTATCCGTGCTCTAACACAGGAGCCTTGCATTAGATATGCAATGAAGAAGGAACACAGGCTCAACATCCTATTTGGATGTTGAGCATTGAAATCAGACACTGTGTTTTAGTTGAAAATTGCATTTTGGCAGGTCAATGCAGATGTATTTGCCGCAATTCAAAATCTGCTCCAAACACTTTTATTGGAAACAGTGATGATGTATTTGTTATCAGTTCAACCAAAAGGGAGCTCAGTCGCAGGAGGAATGTTCACCAGCATACTGAAGCATCACTTACTCTTCATATTTAATGTGGTAAATTACGTCCCCTTCTCTGTCCTTGGTCTCCGTAGCTGCTGCAGAGTCTGTCTGAGAGGTTGAGGCTCCGTTACTGTCAGAGTTTAACACATTATTCCTGTTACTGTCTGTGGTTTGGCCCTGACTGTGGGCCTGTCCCTGCTCGGCCTCCAGCTTTCCATTAGTCCTTTTTGGGGGCCGTCCCACTTTGCCCTTGGTGGGCGTTATTTGTCCTTTGGGAGCGCGTGTCACATTTTCAATGCAGGCCTCAAACCAGGCACCGATGCTCACGTCTCTGCAGTCCACCAGCTCGTTAATCTGAGGAGACAAACAGACAAAATGAGCCCCTGGTCTGTTGTTTGACTAAAGACACCAGGGTTTTCTCATCTTTCAGCTCATTGAAAGCATTATATCAGATTTCCTAAATGTTCCTCCTACGGTTGGCATCGAATGGTTATAGCCATCAGTGCAGTTTAACTTTCTACTTTCTTAGACAAATAAGAAATCGATCAGAGTCACCATTCTGCTGTCAACCTGTCTGGAACGTTTGGAGTCTGAAATGTCTGTCCTCACATTTCATAATAGGCACTTCAACTGTCGATGACGGAGTGCATTGCCATTACTACCATTACTTGATTACAGCACATCTATAACAGGTCTGCAGATTGATTGTAACAGTCTACACACAAGACATATGAACAACTGCACCCTGGGAGTTAAAAAGATTTCATGAAAACTGAAGAGTGATGTGAGCGAAAGTGTTTTACTATTGTTTACTCTTTGCATTACATTTCACATTTAATAAACATTAAATGTCCAGGTGACTTCAAATCGTTCAAGTCTTGAGACGCAATCCAAGGTTTTCATCTGGTAAAGTTACCAACGCGTACATTACTGTACAGTTGTTGATCACAATGGACGCACGACGGGATTTTGGGCAAACTGGGAGTCAAGCAAAGCAGACTCACACACACAGGCTTTGACTGTGGTCTATTTATAATTAGCATGGTGCATTGTGAGTGACTCGGTTGTAGCGACCCTCTTCAGATGTCCGGTTCGGTATTCCCCTTCCCGACATGCATGACAATACTCTAGGCCCTCGGCATATTGGACCAGGAAAAATTAAGCTTAAATAGTGAGATTGTAAAAGATACATCTGGAACCAACACATGCGTTGTCACACAAAAGCACAAGATACAAGCCGTGTTAGGTCATGACAAACAGCTGTATAGTATCAAATATAATTAGAAAGGCAGTTAGTGCAATGCAATCACAGTAAAGTGTCCTGTCCAAGAATGTCTGCAGTGCAGCATTAAATGCTATGTGATTTAGAAAAAGAGACAGAACAACCAGATTCAGAACACAATCAGTTCTTACTTTGTACATCCCAATTCCAGGGTCCACTAGTGTGCTTTTGCTGGATGTTGGCGGCTGGATATCCTGTGTCGGACTGGAGGACTTGAACCCATTTTTGGTACTTGTTGAGTTACTGGTCGCAATGGTGTCCGGCTTGGTCTCCTTAATGATGCTGGTATTGTCAATGCTGTCGTTGTCTCTGTTGTTGGAGGTTTCCATAGCAGCAGGTGAGACAGGAGCTGGGGAGTTGTGGCTCAGAGACTTCAAATCAGCGGAGGGAGCAGAACTACAGGCAACACTCGGGGAGTCCTTGATGCCGGGGCTGTCTGGAGGGTCAGTTTGTGAGCGAATCAGCAGCTGGACGATGTCATTGAGACCCACGTTATAGTCGAACAGTGTCTGACCATCTTCCATCTGTAAAAATAAAAAGACAAGTCCTTAAGATATATGAACAGGGCTCATTCCCGTTTTTATCAATACATTTCTATGAGTTTTCAAATTTTCAATTACATTACCGCCTACATTCTCCGAAACGTCTGTATACAAATGAAAAATGAGAATAAATAAACATATATTTAAATAAACTATGATTAACCAATATTATATTTTTCTCAGTTGTATTTGTAAAGACAATTTCTATTTTCAAATTCAATGTCTTTCCCAGTTTTTCCATGACTGTATACACCTTGTATGAATGGAACAGGTGAACAGATACAAAAGGTCGTTATGTGGATAGGGCCGCCACCAACAAGTATTTTGATTATTCTTTAATCAATCGTCATGTCTGCAAAATGTCAAAAATAATAACAAGAACCATAATGTAATAACCTTTTTCATCAGATTTCGTATTGGCTAGTTATTCATTCATGAATTGCACCTTCTTTTGCCATAAATCACCGTCTCCAAAGATGTTATATTTCAATAAATTAAATTACACTGCTAATGTTAATAAAGATAACATTTGTAAGATTCTGTCTTTAGGTTCCTTCCTAGGAGACATGTTACAATAGACACCGATGCGTCACGGATTGCCTTCAGACCAAAACAGTAGGCTGCTTGTCAAGGACAAACAAAGAACACGCTCGACAGAGAAAACATTAAGCCCGGTGAGAGCAACCAGCTATGTATCGTTACTGCACTCAACAGCATACATCAAAACACAAGCACAGCACTTCCATAAATCTCCACACCTTAAAAAAAGACTAGTGGCATTTAAGGACACTCTGTGAAAACATCCAGAACATCAGTAACCATCACTGGTAAGCTGCTAATTGGTACTACTGATTAGCAACACACTTGTTTTCATATCCAATGCCAAAGCAATGGATGCTGAAAACAGCTGCATTAAAATATCCCACACCGGTTTCCAAAAAGAAATAAAAAAACAAATGAGTGCATGAATTAAAGCGATAGGAGATGTAGCTGGGGGAAAGAAAGTGGGTTGCTATGACAACCAAAAGAGAGCACCCCTCATCCCCCCCTCCACGGACCTGAATTATCTCTCTATCCTGTCAACACCAACCCACCACCACCATTGCCGCGACCCTTTCACACATTCCGTGTAAAAATCAAAAAACATTAAAAAAAAGCCTGATACTCGACTGCCCCGACTGATCTGTAATAAACAGTTACTGCCCTAGGAATTGGGCTCATGGCGCACATGTCAACTCATTACAGATATCAGCTATTCAATTCAGCCCCCAACCCCACAAGCCCATTGTGCTGGAGAGACGAGCATGGCCGCCGCTCTCGCCTGCGCTCCCCTTCTCTTTCGTCATTTGACAGCGAGGAGAGCAGTTTGAGGCGTGGAGGGAGAACAGCGGAGGAGCGAGCGCAATTTCCCCATCTCTCCCCATTTTTAATGGTCTCATGAAATTTAGATCAGAGGAGCAGCGGTGCGAACACAGCCGTACAGTGGTTGATCTTCTCACCTTTCTGTCTATCTGTCTTTCTTCAGCGGTTTCATTTCGAACCGTTTCATTGTCTGTTCTTCTGCCTGCGCTCGATCCCTGATTAAGTCAAAATAATTTACTTTTGCCGCCGCATGCGGCTTATAAAGCTATGTCACGAAAGCAGACAGAAATTATCGCTGTTGAGTGGTGCAGGTTAAATGGACCAAGAATCCAACAGAAAGACCAACATGCAGTAGAATGTCATGCAGTACATTTCACACGGAAATCATATCTAAGCTCAGTGTGTTCAGCCTCTTGCTTTGACATGTCACAGGACTGATTTCGGGCATAACCAGCTGAATAATCTTCATCAAAGACCCTCCATCTAAGACAGAAATATAAAAAACGTGTCACGGAAGATGTCTTTGTTTGGCAATGTGGCTATCACTAGCATGTAGGACGAATACCATATGATCAAGGATGTTTTCTCCTTCATGATAAATAATGCAGTACAATAAAAACACACAGCCCCTGCTTTCCTCATTATACGACATGTTCAGCGTTCCAGCGGGAGACGTCAGTCCCGGGCACACATCATAACAAAGCTTTAGACAAAACCGGAGAAACTTGTCATAAAGAATCCTCAAAAGGCTCGAACATACCAGAGTAGTTGAATAAATCCTTGGCAAGGCGACAGTGTATGTGTGCGCACACGTGTCTGTGTGTGTGCGCTTGCATGTGGAAGCGAGTGTCAAATTGTTGAGAGGAATAGAATTAACACCACTCCACAGGGCTAATTTCTCTGTTGGATTTCAACAGGCAGACTTTCAAAGAGTAACTTCTTATTGTAACAGGCACCAAAGAACAATGTCAGACAGAACCTCAAACAAAGACAAGAGAAAAGACCTGTGGCTGTTGTGAAAACACACTGCGGTGCGCATCTAGGCCAAGACGAATCTTGTCAGAATTTCCCTCCTGCTGCCTTTTCTTGATCTGATCATATCTATCATGGAAAAAAAAACAATAATGGAACAGGGACTGGGAAGAGACGTGGCTGCATTAGGTTTCATTACTGCGCCAATATGCTGCCACACATGTGTTATTGTACAGCTTTAAAAGATAGAAATGCAGAAATTGCTTGAATACCATGCAACACCGATCAAGTATCTAGGCCTGCATAGCAACAATAGAATACATTAGGTACTAAGAAATCATGATGGCCTTTCTAATATCAATGCCGAGTCCTAAAAGTGGGTTCGATGGTGTTAAACCCAAGCTAGCCCGCACTGCTGTGGGGAAGGAACCTGCCTGTTTGGCAATTCAATCCCTGTACCCCTGTACTACCTTTGTCTGCAGCCTGTCTTCGCAAAGCTGAGCAATATGGGTCATATTTCCAAAAACAATGAAAAAGGGTGTGTCTTACATCTACTATGCTCTAGCTCCTCGTCGTTTACTTTGCAGCATACCCAAGGACAATCATTAAAAGACTACTACTAATTAGCATTGCTTAGCAAGGTGACAAAGGCTGTTCTGATGTCCTGGTTCTGACAGTAGGTTGTGCAATTTTTCAGCTATGGTGAGCCAACAGGCGTATACTTTGTTAATTTGCCAAAACGTCTTCAATAGGATCAAGAAATGTTTTGCAAAATGCATCAAATGTTTAGATCTAAAATCCTAACAAAGTTCTGCGATAGGGGACTTTCTGCCGGTTTGTGTGCCGGCACAGATTGCGTTGGATTACTAATATACCTTACCATATTGGACTGAGTTGAACAGAACAATGAACATATTGGTTGTGAAAAGAGCCATGTGTTCGCAGACGGATAATAAAATGTCTGACATGATTGAATTACTAAATCCCTTTAACGATCAGTATTGAACATTACTTTAATCCTGATTTCACCAGAATAACTGTAAAGAACGTGTAATTATCAGAAAGCATTGTTAATAGGCTTGTTGATGGTTGCCATCATCTTTTCATATGTTCAGGAGATGACCATTTTGTTTACATTTAGACCACAGATTGTGCTTTAAATCATTATGAGTGTATTCTGTGTAAACCTCTGCCAATACACATGAAAAAATTCGCCGTTTGACAAAATCCTGAGCAGTCCTCCATTAGGAGGAACCCGACAATTCACAACCCAGGGGTAGCGCCTGAAACTCGACAGGTACTACATATGGACATTAATCATGCTAAAGCCACTATAGGAAGAAGTGACAAAACTAGGCGAAAAAACGTGGGAGTGCGAGACAACCTGCAATTGTAGTCCAGGTTTAGTGCCTCTCTTTCCCGTTGCTCATTGTCCAGCCTATCTGTAGAAGAAGGGTGTGACCGTGTACACGCATGGCTGCAGCCAACTCCACTTCCCCTGATTTTCTGAGATCTACAGCTCAGCAACACCCAAAGAAAACCAATCATTCGAGGAGCCACAACATCAATGCATATATAATGAAATCGCAGCAATATCTAGGTCACAGCAACCGTGTGTATGTAAAGCTCTATATGGCCCAACAATAGGCAACAGCTAACGGCGGAAGGCAGCCCAACTGTTAAATCATGAAACATGTTGCTGCCTCAGTTTAAAAAAAAACCCCACAAGTGAACCACTTAATAAACAAGCCAAACCTTTTTGAAATGAGAAGCCTACAGAAGAAGTGAGTGTGGGCGTTGAGCAGAAAGGCCGCATGGACAGTGGAAGGTGTGTGTGAGCCTGCTCGTGAATGTGAGTGAGTGAAAGTAAAACACAGACACAACAAGGATCGCAAAAAACACAAATTGTACAAACACAAAAACACTGAGGCAAAGTTGTGTGGCTGCTGAATTGAGAACCTCCCGACTCAAGGGCAAGCAGAGCTTTGAACTGGTGAGGCAGCGTGCGCAGGGAGCGAGGGGGAAAAACAAGACGCCATTTTGAACAGGAATTACACTGAGCTATTCTGCTAAACCCTTACACAGCGCGAGCACCACTGCACTAAGGGTGCTAGCTATACACAGGGTGTCATTGGCTCATTCCATGCATTACTTAACACACACAACACATGGAAATCCCCCGAATCAACTCTCCCCACTTATTTTCCAGTGAAATGAAGGAAGCACAGGATTTACTGCACAGGCCTAGCCCCAGCAACAACATGGCAATTCTGGCATAACAGTTAATTAATAATGAACAAAGCACATGTATCTTATATACATCGAATCTTTTGGTTATTCATTTCCTGATTCAGAGAATATTGAACTGAAATTGGCTTAACGATTTTTTACCTTGTACAAAGGTTTTTTTTTTCTTTTTTTAAAATAATAGCCCAGAGTAAGTAGAGCAATATCTCTAGTCTCTTCATTGTTCATTCATTCATCACAAGCTTTACTCAGTCTGCAGGGTTTGCCAATTTTACTTTTGTATTATTTTCCTAGGAAAAAGACATCTTGAGTAATGCCGTCCACATCCCGACTGAACTCTAGGCCTTGAAATCAACCCTTGTCCATGTCAAAATGCTTAATTAATGACTTTCGTTCAGCCCGACACACACCAACAGAATCTACCCACTGTGTCCTCTTTGCCTCCCAATACAACGTCTGTTGGACTTCATTGTCATTTAAATACACAACAGGAAGTAGGTTGAACAAAAAAAAAAAAAAGCATTCAAAAAAAAGCAGAAAAGCATTCATAAAGGAATTTTCCTGGCATGTGACACATATGAAGTAACTAAAGTAAAGTGTTACTGAATGTAAAAAAATGGGACATGAACATCTTCTCTGCCTGGCTGAGTCAACTTTGTGATGTTATGATATAATGATAAAGAAAGCTGTCACCCCTGTCCAGCCAGTCACGACGCTCTTCTGCGTCTTACTGATACAATAACAACCTTTTTCACATTATTCATGCTGTAAGACTCTTTTATATAATAATTACCATTCACATATGTAAACATGCTGAACATAAACAGTTAATTACAGACGTCTGTTCACACTAAACTCCTAACATATTACAACACTCCACGGTAAACTTGCAGGATATTTACACAGCAAACCACATGCTTTGAAGCTGCACAATGCATGTGGCCATCCGCAATGACACACAGTAGTAAACATTTACTAGTACTCAACAGCACACTGTTTTCACACCACTGTCTTCCCTAACAGTTGTAATTTAGAGACAATAAACTTGCCTCAATCACCACGTTGAAGAGACATAAAATAGACTAACATGTCAACAAGTAATTGAAACAATATGGAAATCAAAATATGGCTGTGGGCAATATCCAAATTGCCTGGACTGTAAATCTGGTGACTGTGATAGAGAGATCCAAATTGTGTTCTGCAGACATCAGGGAACATGTTTGTTTGGTACCGACCCCGGCTATAATCACTTATTTATCTCATTTGTATGTTGTTTTCAGTGTAAATAAAAATGCATTTAAAAAATAAACCAAAGGAAAAAACAGAATAAATAGTAGCATGGAATGATGTAAGACATCTAAGAATGTTCAACTCCACATTGGTGGAGCTTGATATGAACTGAAACAGACACATACAATCTGTTTGCTCTCCAACTTATAATCCTACACTCATTTGCCAATTTACTATACCGTCCATTTCACTTGTATGAATCAAGGTTAACAAAGTGTTAGGAACACTTCCTAGTAAAACCTAGTGGAGTTCAATCAGACCACATATGAATAGGGCTGAGTATTACCACAATATGATATGAATCTCGATACAGCGGTCACGATACGATAAGTATCATATTACATGTTGATTTTGAATAATGTCCAACATAAAGCTGACTACAAGAACTGATCATTTTTTATTCCGAACAACTGCAAAAGCAAAGCCTTTGGATTGCACAGTTTAAGATATGTGAAATTCTGGCCCACAGGGATCTAAATAACATAGTCACGTTTCTAATCCCAGAGTTATTAATAAATGCAAATAAAGATACAAAAAAATAGCAAACGCAGACACAAAAAAGAATGCTCACACTAATTTGCTTATTCATTTTTTGAAGACAGCACTATAAATAACAGCCATTAAAACAAATCAACAGCTCTCTCAAACTGTTTCAATAACATCTTAACATTATAATCATTAAGAAAGGAGGATTTCTAGCAGCATTCGCTGTATCTATGTGTGCTTAAATTGGCAAGGTAGTGTCATACTGTACACTAGCAAAGCATGTTTGGATGAAATCCTAACTTGAATAAAAAATGTA
Source organism: Macroramphosus scolopax (assembly GCA_901007825.1). Classification (NCBI taxonomy): domain Eukaryota; kingdom Metazoa; phylum Chordata; class Actinopteri; order Syngnathiformes; family Centriscidae; genus Macroramphosus; species Macroramphosus scolopax. Next base: position 51,207 of record CAAKHC010000630.1, read on the forward strand.
TCTTAAGAACACAACACCCAACCACATGCATCTGTTTAGTTATTGCTGAGAGGACATGCATTAGGGGACAGTTAGGCAGCCCCTGTCCTGACAAGTGTGATGCCAAATGAATGTAGGATTCAAGCCTTGTGGTCCCCTGACAGGCTCAGTGAAGTATGGCGCTACCAATGCCACATGTCACAAATCAGAAAAACATAATTCGATGGATATTAAGGGACCCGGGTTCTGGCATGCGTAAACAAGGCTGTCGGTGGTTCATTTAAGAGAGACATCGGTGGATGCTGTGAGTGTGCGCCACTCTGGTGTTCATGTGGAAACAAGAGGGCGATGTTCTCCTTTCTCTCTCGCGACAATGTAAACAAACATGTCTACGAGGGTGAGACATTTGTTGCATGCATGTCTCCTATTCACCTGTCCAAACAATGTGGCATGGACAAACAATATGACAACATATCCATACGGTAACGGAGTTTTCCCGGTTGCTGACACACCACGTACCCCGGGCTCTTGCGCAAGAATTCCTATCAAAACAGGAAGCTAGCATGGGTCCGAAACGACTACAACACCAGTGGACCACTCGCTCTCCACAAGCACCAAACCCTGCCAAAGCATCAAAACACGACCGTAGCTTAAAGAGGTGACACGAAAAACGCATTTACCTGCTTCCCTCGGTAGAAGAGGCGCTGCTGTTGTGGGCTTACATTGAAGATGTCTTGTATTTTCAACCGTAAAGACTCAATTTTGGTCAATCTAGAAAGATCCTCAACGGTTCGCGTCTCCTTCCCGTCTATAGTGCGAATCTGGATCCACATCGTTGCACCGCCCTGTTGCGCCGCAAATAAATTGCAAAGCAATATTCTGTGTAGCCTACTAATGTTGTTTCCCGGGGGTCTATGGAGATAGATATTCAAATGTTCAGGTCTCCATTGCGTTTTCCACTGCAGAGGTAACGTCGGACTGGATCGCGCAGATGGTGTTTCACATGAGGTCGCGGCGCCAAGCAAATCTCGCGAAATAACGTTCAAGAGAGCACAGTTAGCAGTTAAAGAAACAGCTCTCCATAAATTTAATTCTCAAAAATATGAAAAACAAGTCGTAATTTTCAATTCATTTTATATTTACATTACATTGTATGGGTTTGCAGAAGTACCGGGCTAATATTGCGCAGTTAGGTGGGACCTTATAGTTACGATAGGATGCTTCCTGTGAAAAGAACAAATGCCCCGAAAACAGGACCCTCACTCATGCTTTGGGGGCTTTTTGCTTTGCTTTTTGGGGCTATGGATGAGGTATGGGGGCCTATTGACAAACAGATAGCAATGAATGTTTGGCCCAAATGTGGGTCAACGTGTTCCCCATCTACAGTTATCTTCAGGCCCACGTCTGGCCTTGAGTGACAGCATTGTGTCAGGGTGAGTGTGGCTGCCTAAAATCTGCCACAGGTCCACCTGATGTGGTCCCCATCTGACCCATGTCAATCCCAGATCATTACATTTGGCTCTGACAGCAGGTTGTTATTACCTCTAGATTACAAGAATTATACAATTATAAGAGGAAACTAAAAACCGCCACGCAAAGCCCTCTTCCAAAGGCCGTGCCCTCTCTTTGCTGCTGAAAGTAGGCATTTCTGTGCAGACAAAACACATAGGCAACATGGTCAAATGTGGGCGAGTGAATAATATCAAATCTTTTTTTTATCATAAAGAGTGTCCTTCATTGCAGCGCAATATTACCAATTGCTCAACACTACCTCTGAGTTGATTAAAAATAACTGTAAAGACACAGGCCTCTAATGGCCTTCTTGCTTAATGAACACTTGTCTTTTTGGGAGAACTCTTTGATCTGCCACTTGCAAAAAAGTATTATTCTCCTATGGAATAATCTATATGCTCTACTAATATCACACAGTCCTTCAGTAGCTAACAAGACATAAAAAACATATAGTTTTAATCAAACAATGGCAGCTGCCAATTCAGTGAAACAAATTTGACACATCAGTTTGGCGGAAAACAACTCATCCCTTCCTTAACCCACAGATAGATCATAAGAAAGGTCAGTAACATTTGGCACTTATTTTGCCCTGCGGAGCCCATCACATGCAGTTCAATGTCTCAGTCAGTGAACAAATCCGACTGATTAGAAGACAATAAACACAACCATGCACAATATGAGCATAAAACTCTGGTTAAGCTTGTTGGGGGGCATTACACAGTTTATGTTTAAGAAATACTTGCAAACAAAAGGGAAACGTAGTATAATGTCATTCGATCATTGATGTCAAGATGCCAGCGATGTTGTCAAAACCTATCGGATGGCAACTCAAACATGTTGGGCTGTCCTGTTTGAATAAAATCATGTGGGTGTAGCGGAACAGTACTCTAAACAAAATCCTGTTTTGTAAAAGCAATTGGTTTCACCCAATTAAACTACCTTTATGATTATCAGAATCCGAATCACATTCAGAATCGGGTTTATTGTCAAGAAGACATTTTCCCAATACAAGGAATTTGGCTTGGTACATTGTTGCTCACGATCAACATAAAGAGAGGAAGAGCATAAATAAAGAGCAGCATGCGGTATAAAAATATAAGTACTGATAAGAATATAACAGGTACTGATAAGAATACAGTACTAATAAAAAGTCAGGTACTGATGTATACTACAAATATTAGGGGGAAATTATAAAAACTAAAACAAATATCGTAGAATGGCTTACTATATAATAATTATCATTTTACAATGTTGTGATATGGAGGATGAGAAAACAGTATCATAGTGCAATGGTGAAAAAGATGAGCATTAATGTAACATAACATAACATGAATTTATGACGTTTATCCAGTCAATGGCAAATTATGACATCACCTGCTTAACTCCAAAATTAAGTAATGATCGTGTTGTGATGCAAATGACTTTTGGAGTTTTTAGGACTGAAACCATCTCCAGCGGCTATACACTTGTTGCCTACCACATATGCACACAATTGTCACAGTCAAACCATTAATAATATTCAGGAATAGTCATGCTCAGAAATATAAATATTCCACACATCTTTTATTTGCTGAAAGCTAAAGATTTATGCTGTGCTACAAGAATAACTGTCGTACATGTTCGGAGAATGTCTGGGGAAACAATAAAACGGATATTATTGGTACACAGAGAAATATGTGACACAAATTTAAGATTGTTAGCCGCTTTCGTCAATTGGAAAAAAGCTAGTCTGCTATCTCCTTTCAAAGAACATCTCTGAAGTAACTACATCTGTTGTACTTTAGTGAGTCGCGACACCTAGCGGTTAAAAATCAGACGTGCGGATCTCAGGTTAACGCTGCACACGGAGCAGTGACTGCTGTGTCGTCCATATCTCACTAAAAGATACGATTTAGCACGTTTGAATGGGTATTTACACAGATCATTGCAGTTGAGTTTTTGTTTTTATACAGCTGCTTTGTCGATTATTTAAAACGGAAAAGCGAATATCTCACTCCATATTACTATCTGTCATTGTGGAGGTTAAGCATAATCACGATAAGGTTGTTAACATGATGTGAAAGTGCGCGTGTCAGCATTTCAACATTAGTTCCAAAACCAAAACAACAGTAAAGTGCGACACGCGATTCGTTCGATACGTCAGGTCACGCTCATTTGCATCGGGCGCACGCAGGGTGGAAGTGAAGTGGACGGGTTTTCTTCATGCAAGCAAGCCAATATAATCGGTTTCAGCGTTTTGTACACCCTATAAGGTTTTAGAAGATACATGACAGATATCTCAAATGTGTCTGTAAAGCGAACCTTGCACTGTTTATGTGTCACATAGTGTTTGTCAACTTGCAGACATAGCTGGTTAGCTGAATGGCTAGTGAAAATGTACTGTTATTGCATTGTTCCTCCGGCTGATGCTCTTTTGGCCATCTTGCTGTCACTGACATCACTGTGTGCACATGAGATGTCTGCATAACTTTTTACCTGATTAACATTGGGTCGCTTATTAAATGTAACTATGGACAGCGAACGCAGCAACTGCAGGCCCCAGATTGGAGACAATAGCCAGCTAGCAAGCGGTTGTGGTTGCTAATGTTTGCCTGGTGCCTATCTGGAGCCGCACTGAAAACGTCGAGGTAAGTTCTGTTTTAAACCTACTACGCTCTGCCTCTGCTTTTGGCCTTATTTTTGCATGTCATCACCAGACGGGGCGTGCGGAGGGAGTCTTGTTAATCGGTTCTCGAGAAAGCAGAACAAACTTTGTACACTTTGTTTTTTTGAGTAACGCTACTGCTCGCTAGCTCGCTAAATGCTATATGCCAGCTAGCTAGCCATAGATCCAGGGAAAACGAAGTTTGCAAATATCAGCTGGGTGGATATAGTTTAACTGCTTGTAATCTGGACACATTCAAACGAGGTACATATTTCAATTTGTAATCGTTTGAGCACATGTCATGACAGGAAAGAGGTTAAAATATCAGCAAACTTAATGTTGAGATTTTCCGAATCTCTGCTGTGTACGTCTTAAGCGCATGCAACATTATGCTGAGTAAACACCGTTTATTTGTTTTGTTGTAGGTTTCCCTCACAGACAAATTATGCTGGACTGTTGTTTGCAGCATCAAAGTTCACCATAGGTGACACCTGTTACCCTCTTCAGGTGCCTGCGCCATGGATCCGGGGGATAAGTCAGACCAAATCACAGCAGCTTGTAGCCATAGCGAAGACTCAGCAACCCGGCGATCCCGATCCAACATCATGTCTTCAGATTCCAGATGGATAAGCATCAGTACTGAAGATATGGACCTAGTTGTGACTGAGGATGGGCTGAGAAATGGCACCTATGATGTTGAGACCATGGTAGCATTACACTGTCCTGGTGACAGTGGAGATGTTGCTGCTCAGGGAGACCCTCTTGCACTGAGCAACGATGGCATGTCCGAATTTTCAAACAGTGACCTCTCACTGCCTGAGGTTTGCATCTCAACCAACAGCAATAGCTTTGAGGAGAATATGAACTATGAAGTTCAGCAAGCTTATAGGATATTCACTGGCTTTCTATTGGACAAGCACAAAGGGATCGCCAGCCCATTTCTTCAACCCATGGGCCACCATGATGCCCAGCATGGTATTGGAGGGGTCTGTGGTCAGGGCCAGGCCCAACTTAAGCAGTCAATGTGTTTGCGGAGGATGGAGGAGAAGTTCATTTGCCAGGAATATGAGACCATAACAGAGTTTGTTGCAGACTTTAGGTTAATGTTGGAGAACTGCTATCGCTATCATGGAGTGGACCATTGGATCTCCAAACAAGCTCAAAAGCTGGAAATAATGCTGGAGCAGAAGCTCACATTGCTATCCAGGTAAAATCTTGTAATAACCCAGTTGACAGTTTAAATACAGATATTCAAATCCGGTACAAAGCTACAATCCTGGAGTCTGAGGTGGTTTTCAATGCCATAAGCATCAATGATATAATGTTGCTTAGTAAGAATTTTTTGTCTGATAAAGGAGACTCACACTCATTTAGTAGATGCAATTTTTAACTATGGAAGGGTAACAGTGGTGTTATTGCAGCCTCTCATTTGTACATGACAATTGTATAATATTATCTTCATTATTATTATTATGATGCTTGAGAACTCAAATGTTGAATAACCCGATAACATGATTGTCAAAACACTAATCAACGGCAACTATGATACTTTCTGATTTATTCAAGATTATTTTTTTGAGCAATGTGTAAAAAATTCTCCACTCCAAACCTTTCATAAGAATTACCTGCAGCCCTAATTTTAGAGAAAACGTGCATTTATTCAGCACCAAATATTGATACTTCAATTATCCTATTATACATTGTTTTCATTCATCACAGTTTACTCAGTCACACCACAATTCTTTTTTGAACAATTGTCTGACTTTGGATTTTGACTTGAAATCCAAATAAATATTTCTCGTGTGTAAAGATTTTGTGTGAACGTTGACTGCTGTCATCAAGCAACTTTTATCACATATTTATTTTTCTCCTAATCCGGCAAATTAGGACACTTCGTGAGCAGACCACTTTGGCAGTGACCTCTAAAGGACGTTTTGGTGCAGAGGAGGAACGAGGTTCAGGGGGCTACTCAACAAGGAGGAGACTGGCACCTCGTAGCCTGGCTACCATTACTGTCGGTGGGCATGAGTCTATCATGGTCCAGGCCCTACGGCTGGAAGAGCAACAAAGAGCCAAGGAGGAGAAGAGGTGATAGAACATTGTAAAGAAAAGTTTAAAAGTAGCTGTTTTAAGTTTATTTTTCTATTGGGTAAAATATTACAGCAAATTTGTGTGTAAACTATCCAGTGTTTTCTTATTTTTCAGGCAACGTGAGCTCGAGAAAAAAGAAGCAGAGGAAACGTCAGCCAAGGAGGTGGAAGAGTGGGAGCAGAGCTTGATGTTACAGTCTTCCCCCCAAACTGTGGACACCCTTTGGGAACTCCCAGCTATAGGGCACTTCCTCTGCCTGGCTCAGACTGCACTTAACCTCCCAGAGATTGTATTTTTTGAGCTGGAGCGTTGTTTGTTGATGCCTCGCTGTAGTATCCTCCTCTCTAAAATCATGTCTTCACTCCTGTCCCCATGGCAGAAGAGGGCCACTCTGCACCGCCGGCCTGCCCTGCCTTATCGCCGATGGGAATCAGAGCTCAGGCATCGTACCTTGGGCTGGTATCGGGCTGTTGGTAGTGCTCATGATCAGCCAGCTCACGCTGAGCAGCTGGGACTCTGTCAACAGTTTTTCCGCTATCTGGGGGAGTTGAGTCCTTTGGAGGAGCAACCCTTTCACTTGCTGCCCTTCTACCAGCGAGTGTGGCTTCTGAAGGGGCTGTGTGATCATGTATATGAGACACAGAAGGATGTGCAGGATGCTGTATTGGCCCAGCCCATTCATGAATGTAGGGAGTCTATTTTGGGCTATGACAGCAAGGAGAATGCGTATATACATTTCCCGCATTTCTGTGGGGCAGACCTGAGGATCTACTGTCAGAGCCCCAGCACACCCCCAACTCTTCCTTTCCCTTCTGTGTTGGTGAAAAGGGTTGAAGTCGAGCCATTGACAGACGGTGAAGAATCAGATGGAATGAAGTATGATGGGAATAAAAGTGACATTGTATGTCATGGCGGCTTCATGGACACAGGAGAGTCTGATGATTTTGGGAAGCAGGAAGCAGAGACATTCGGGTTTCTCAAAAGGGAAAATGGGGATGGAGAGGAAAATGAAGAAAGGTTTAAATTGTGGTCAATACAGAAGGAGGAGGGGTCTGAATCAGTGTCGTCTGATGGAGACTCCTGTGAAGACTCTAAATTGAATCTTAATATTCACACTAACGCATTGTCCTTTTCACACACAAGTGCTATTAGAGGAAGTAGTGTGAAAACAAATATTAAGGAAGAGACTGTAGCATTGGGGCATCCATCCAAGAGGCATGAGCGGGGATTCCCAGCAGGTTCATTGCGTACTATTAAAGCAGAAACACAAGAACCTTGTCTGAGTGTAGGGGAACATAGCTACACAGGCAGGTCCCCTGCTCGCTCTGTGAATGTAGCCTCCCCAACCAAATCATTGGGGATTAAAATGGAGGAAGCAAGTTCCAGCCAGGGACACCTAAGGTCTTCCTGTTTGGAATGTTGTAAAAGCAAAACTAGTCATACTAAATCTGTGTTACATGGCTGTGACTGTGGCACATCACAGCTTGCAACACAGTCCTCTGATAGCACTCAAAACTCAGGTGATGAGAGGATCACTGATCAAATCCAGGCTAAAACAAAAAAGCGCAAGAGAAAGCGAGGGAAGGAACAGCTGCCAGGGAAGAAAGGAGAGAACACGCAGCTGCAGTATGTGGACAGGATGAGCCTGTACCCAGCTGAGGAGGCCAAGTCTGCATTACAGAGAGTTACCACGACGATTAAAAGGAAAGACAGGAAGAAAAAACATAAAGCAGGTGAGGAAGAAGGTCAATGTTGATGTCTGTTCAACGGTTTCTTTTTTGCACTGCTGAAGTATATGTGCATTCATTGCCACAATAATTTGTTGGCTCATTTGTTCTATCCGTCATATGGTTGACAGGAAAAAAGATGGAATCTTCAAAGAAAATTAAAGATGAACCTCCAGTTGAGCCGTCATTTAAGGTAGTCACACTCATGGTAAAACATACACTATCAGTTTATCTTAATATTATATCAATTGAGTAATACACTTGCTAACTATTTTTAGTATGGTATTTTATATTACTGATTTGAACTACAACATTCATCTGCCCCTCCTTTTCATTTCCCTGATCTTCTTACATGATTTAATATTCCTCTGCAGTTGGTATGCACTAGTCTTGAAGAGTTACGAGAACTTATCAGTAAGACAGAGGATGAGCTTGATGACCTGGAGAGCACCAAAAAGAGATTGGTAATTGACAATTAAAGTTCTATTAAGACGATTTATTCATGTCCCAAAGCCTTCTGCTTTGGAAGAGAATCCAATATGCTGCCTCATTTTCTCAAACTTTAATGTCGGGAAATGGACAAAGATTTCCTTTTCACATGTGAACCAGCAGGGTCGGTGGTACTATAGAAGAGAAGCTGTGAAAGACCTCCACAGCACTCTAATAAGACTACTGAATGAGCTTTCACCTTGGGAACCCAAACTCGTTAAGGCCTACCAAAGGAACAGGTACAGCCCATCATATTTAAAGAATGATTATTCAACTATTTTTATTTCAATTTTAAAGCTTTGTCTTGATTATATTACTTTTGTATGTCCGGTTTGCATTCTGCTGATCAGTTCAAAGCAGAATTTAACTTTGCTGCAATACTAATCTTTGCTCTTTTAATGTCAATCTGTCTTCCACCTCAGGCTTCGTTTGAAGAGGGAATTTGATGATTTCAAGAAGCATCCGGAATACAGTAACTTTGTGCGCGAGGAGTGTGTGTCATCCTCTTCATCATCAGAGGATGAAGAGAGTGGTTTGGGGAAGGAGCTGTGTTCATTGGATCACAATAAAAGATCAGAAGAAGATGATCTGGAACATATGGTTCCCAGAGGTCTTTGGAGTGGAGGTAAAGTGTATTATACTGTATGGTATAAAACTGTTATTTTGCTCCTAAAGTCTCCAGGGCAGCTAAATGATAACACTCAGCTGATGTGACTGTTCTAAAGGAATTAGAATGAATGTGATTACCTCGGTTGAACTATGTGTATAGATGATAATTGACCATTGCATGTCTAATAGACATCTTTGATCTGTTCTCAGCGAGCACCAGGGAGTTTTTGGCTTCGTCTCCTGGGGAGAGAACAGGGACCTATGTTTCTCCAAACCACCTAAAACACCCTCTGGCGAGCCCAGAGAAAGGCATTAATCTACTGCCAAGAGTTCAGATTGGCGGCAGCAACATTACTTCTACCCCGGATTCTGGGCCACAGACTAGAACTCACCATATCCCATCAAATCAATTCAGGTATTCAAATTCAGCATTGGCAGCAAGGATGCCAGCCCAGACTTCACCCTGTCCCAGACCCCCAATTCTCCACCCCACCACAGGACTACCTAAGGGCTACACGCCCATTCCCACCCTACTGGCTAAAAGTGTGGGAAACAAAGTGACCTTAATGAAGCGGCCTGATGATTGCTCAGGGCTTAACAACAGAGACAGAAAGAGCAAAGAGTCTTCAATCTGCCTGGCTGCCTCTGCAGGGGCTATCACAAAATCTTCAAAAGCACAAATTTGTCCGTCTAGTTCCCTGCAGAACTCACAACAACTGCAGGTGAAAGGACAACAACGGACACAAGTACCTATACAGCCAGCAATGGCTACAGTAATTGATGCGCTTCCTAAATCACCGCCAGCAAAACCAACACAGACTGTACTGAAAAATCCTGTCCAAGTAGTATACAAGGTTCCCGAGGGGCTGGGCCAACTTGTAAGGAAAGACAATAAGAGCCCAGTCAAGATTTCTGTGCACCCTATTGTGGACCAGAACACTGGGGAGAAGATAATGCAGCAAGTGGTGATTTTGCCCTCTAATCTTCTCATTCACAACTCTGAGGAAAAGGTATCTTCTTCACATCCTCAACAGTCTACTGTGCTTCAGGTCCCAGTTTCTAAAGTGGCAAGCCCCTTGTGTATGTCCACCAATGTGCCTGGGTTCACCATTCCTGAAAATAGAATCCCCGTACAGCAAGTGGCCCCTCTCAAAGATGTAAGGGTAGTGAAGACACCTTCTCCTTCCTTTTCCCCTTGTTTGCAGCATGGGGCTTTAAACACAGCAGGGTTCAAGGGGGCACAAGTTTTTAGTTCCCAAGGTAACACACCGCAGGGTATCAAGCCAAACGCCTCCTCCATAATAACTTCTACCAGTGCAGCTTCTACTGTACCTGTGAAGTCTACAGACCCTAAACAGGAGCTCAAGACTGTGTGCATTCGTGACTCGCAGTCCATCCTGGTAACAACAAGAGGAGGCAACACAGGCATTGTCAAAGTTCAAGCATCCTCAGACCAGAATGAACTTGGCTGTTTGTCCAACAATCCCGTCATCACCATCTCACCTCAGTTTAAAGCTTTCCTTGTATCCAAAACATCTCAGACTTCTTCTGTACCCACTCAGACCTCTCCTTGTACCATCCCAGCTCTTACAGGTATCTCAGTAGCCCAACCTCAGAAGCAGCTTACTTCCTTATTGAAAAACCCCTCGACTGTCACAAATCCAATTGTCACAGCACTCCCTGGTAGCATAGCACTTACAGGCCCAGAAATCCGGAATACAGGAACTACTGTCGCCTTAAATCAAGGCTCCAACATCTCAGCTGGTTCTACAGTTGCAACAAAGATTGGCCAACTAGTACAGACGGCAGCTGCTGGTTCTGATTTTCAAGCTTCAATTATTAAAAGCACTTTTGTCGTCCCATCAGTGAGTAGTTCTAGTGTCTCTCAAGTACTCACACAAGCTGAGTCATTCGGTAAGACTGGTTTGAAACGGGCCAATACAGATGAGAGATCTCATGTCACTAAATTTCTCCTGGTTTCTCCCCCTTCTTCCTCTGCCTCAAATGTAGCTGCATCAGACGACACATCCTCATGCACAAAATCACTTCCTAGTTCAACAGTAATGATTATCAACCAGCCCACAGAAACATCATCCGCCACCTTCGTGGGAAGTGTTCCAAAGCAGGCGATAGCAACAGGGGCTAATGGCAAGCTGCTGACTACTTTATTATCAAGTCGAACTATGAAGATGGGATTAGGCCTAGGCCAAACTGTTGGTAGTGTCAACTCAGAAGCATTGTCCAAGAGCAAGAACATCACTCTGCCCACAGGTGGGTTTGATTGGTGTTATATTTCAGCTGTTTGTCATGTCTGATTCTGTCTATAATTCTCTTCTCAAAAATGAAACTGCAGTTATTTTTAGATTACAAATGTAAATATTGTATTAAAACAGTAATAAGTATACCAAGTATTGATTAAAATTGATTAAAGAGTGTCGTTAATTTGCATATCCCTATTAAAAAAACATTGCACCAATCTCAATTTTGTTTGTCTGCAGGGGTTCAAATCCAGTTGTCAGGGAAGACAACAACCATTGGACAGACCATTGGTGCCCTGTCTCTTTCCCCTTCCAATGGTCCATCAGTGTCTCTCTCAGATACAGGACATTCACCAGCAACCACCACACGACTCCTCCCGTTCCTGAGTTCAAATACTGTCACAAGCTGTCCTACCCAGCTTGCCTCTCATGGTATGCTTACAAGCAGCTCTCAGCTCCAGGGTATCCCTTCCTTCAAACACATCAACCAACCAAGCTCTTCCACATCTACTGCTACCACTGTAACTGCAGCAAACATGACAAAGAAGGACTTAAGTCTGCCCAAAACGGTATTGTCATGTAACTCTGCTGCTCAGGTAACCACTACTATACATAGTAGTCCAGCCCATACCTCCACAACCACCCTGGTCTGTCAGCCCCCAAATTTCCAAAGCAGCTTTAGTGAGGAAACCACCTCCATCCTATCATCTTCTCAACTTGCTCTCGGTAAAAACCAAAAACTTAGTTCCTCTGCAACAACCAACAGTGCCCCATTCGCCACCTCTGCTACTGGCACAATCCAGCAGAGGATAGTCATCAACACTTCTACGCCCCTTGCTGCTGGCACACAGATCTTCCTTAATAATGCACGCTTTGTAGTCCCTCCCCAGGGTTTAGGTCCAGGCAACCATGTACTTATCATCGCAAGCCCTGCACCTCTAAAGATGCCTAGTGTCAGTGCTACTAGCATTGGATCAGTAGTACCTCCCCAAGGAGATGTCGCAGTAGCCTCCCGAGCACCCCAATCCCCAGCCAGGGTGCCTGGTGTGCCAGCCATTAATTCTGCTTTTGTAGCATGCACCTCTGCAGCTGGTCCATCATTGATAGCAACTACTCCCAGTAGGGCAGCTTCTGCTCTACCAAGGTTGCAAACTTCGCTGACTAGCAACTTTGCATCACCACCTGTAAGAACAACGCCACAAGTCTCTTGCCCACCTCGATTAGGCAGTGTACCAGCCCAGTTTTCGCCATTGATAACCAGTTCCCCAGGCCTTGGCTCAGCACTGGCTACAATTACGCTACCTGCAAGTACACCTACTCAAGCTGAATGTTCATCCACCAATTTAACTGCAATACCACCCCCTTTGTCCAGATTTACATCACCCTTCCCTGTTTTACCCAGCCCACCAGCTATTGTGCTGCCCAACCCTGTCATACCAAGCGCACCTTATTTATATTCCCTCCCTGACCTACAGGACGTTTCAGTGACTACCCTGGATTCAGGCATACAGCAACAACACATAGATGGACCTTCAGCAACCTCTACTGTCCCATCATTATCTTTGACACATATGGGCCTTAGCAACACCTCTGTCAAAAATCAGGTGCCTGCCATCATGCAACCAGTGATTGCTGGCCCACGGACACAAGTTTTGCCAACAGTGGCTGTCCCCCCAATCGTAAGCACAGTGTCAAGGGTGCAGAAACTGCCCATTGCTATGGTTCCACCAATCGGAAGCACCACCAATGCGTTCGAAACAGCACCAGTGGGGACCACACCTCCATCCAGCAGTACTGTTTTAATCACTCTAGCTCAACCAATCACATCACTGAAGACAAACAATACCATCCATCAACCCATTGTTCAGAAGAATCAAGCACTGGGAAAGCACTCTCTGCAGACTTCAGCTGTAGGTGTGCATACAAGTGCAGCAACCAAGCTACTCATTAGTCCTGATGGTGCTGTTTTGAGCACAGGTCTGTGTCAGGTCAACTCAGCCTGCCCCAAACCACTGGCTGCACTGATGGTTTCCCCCAATAGTTCCACTGGAGCACTACACACACATGATTCCTATTTTCCGCCTTCACAGGCAAATACAAAGGACCCAATTAACTGAGACCATGAGTCAAACAATGTAATGATTCACACACACACCACACATTTGTCTCTTCAACGTAGGTTAAACTCCCGGTTAGATTATCTAAAACTCCATACTTAATGCAACAGACTGAAAGTTTATACTATGATGGTTTTTGTCAATTAAAAACCTTTGAGGTTGCCCTGATGAATGTTGTAGACTCTTGACTTTACTGTTTAACTTCATGGCCGGTGTGACAACTGTTGAAAAGTTCATAGAATGTGAGGGTTAATAAAATTTATTTCACCTCAAATGTTTTGTAATACTTTTTAGATACTGCCAAGAGTTAATTATAGGGAAACTCCTTGAATGGCACTTTCATCCGATAGAATATACAACTTTCTTTATTCAGATTCTGACACAATATCCTTTTTCAATTAGTAACAGTTTGAAAATTCATTATTCTTTTTTAGAAATGTAAATACACTAATAGAAGAATTTGTACATTATGTTTGAGGCCATGTGAAATGTTTTGCAGTCACGTTTATTTATTTTTACCATATAGATTTTTCAAATACATTTGCTAGGTACATTTTCATTGATAATCTATGGAGGTTACAGCATGGAAATAAACAATGCATCAGTCCCCAATGTGTGAGCTGCTTTCTTTTTAATACACTGGCTCCTTGTGAAATCAATTTTATAGGTATTGAAATAACGTATGTACATTGTGTTTGTGCATGCAAATGATTTATTGAAATACCCAGTTGAGATTGGTAACTATCAGGTACTAGGAACCATATTGACAGTGGCATCAGATTACATATCAGAAAACAGATTAAATTCAGAGCATGTTATACAGTATCTTCCTGGCTTCTTAGGATGTCTGTGCATTGTCTACAGGAGTCCTTCAGGGGGAATATGGTGGAGGCAGGGGCCCCGAAGAGATCTTTTCATAGGCAGGAGGGGCATTAGGAACCTGGGTAAGAATGGGACAAACATCCAAATGTAACTTGGCTGAAAAGATTCTCAAAGTCACATTGCATTCATATATTTTTACCTGAAACTCTTTCATTTTTATACAGTATTGAACATTAAGTTGTGTTTTTTACTCTTTTTGTTGTACTGTGCTTTGTGAAAAGAGTTGTTATTCACTCTAACTGGAAATATGAGGCGGTTGACTAGGATTTAAATTAAAACTGTGGGTTTAAACAATCTTAGTTTCTTTATGGACTCAACAATGGATCAAGCTTTGGTCAAGGGCTCTTTTCTTAGAACCCTGGTACATTGTGATTTTTTAACCGACCATGAGTTTCTCACACAGGTCACGCATATCTCCCTTGAGAAAGAAACATTTTAAATACCTACCCCCAGTCTGGTGACAAAATAATCCCTACCTCAGGCATCCAATGCATCAGCTTCACGTGTTCAGATCTACACTGTTCAGATCCCTGAGGCTTTTCCCTGAGAGTACCCTCTGTCATGGACCTTTATGGTCATGATTGCTCATGTTGAAAAGCTTAGAATAATTGAGGTAGGTGAAAAAAGAATTGTAATGCTTGTGTCCAACTATCTCATTTGCTATTATCCCTCCTGAAGTTAAAAACTAACTCAGCTCTGCAACAGGAAAGGAGTGAAAAGCCAGTAAAGTCAGTCATTTGTTGAGTGACTGTCCCTCACCGCAGGTCGAAAGCTGCCAAAGTCAGTGAGAGCCATCTTGTTGTCAGCTGAAGTTCCAGCCTCTGAGTACTGGCGTCCTGTAAAACTCGGTGACCCTGACCTGGGGCTCTGCAAGGGAGACAAAGAAGAGTGCAGAAGACAGTCTCAAATGTGGACATAATGATATATTGGGGCACAAGAGGAGAGTGTGAAAGAAATGACAAAAGGGAAAAAGGTTGAAATTTTATTTTCACATGGAACATGTGCATTGATTCATTGTACATGTATTTTTGCAGATACACTATATACCTGCTTTTATTGACTAAAACACAGATAAATCATCACTTCAAGGATGAGTATGAAGGCTACTGCTTATTTAAGACACATGATGGCCTCACCCTGATTATTTTGTAGCCATTCCTTTTCTTGAAATACCAGCAGCCCAGGATGAGGAGAGCTGCCACGATGACAACCAGCAAAACTATGCCCACTGCCCTGTGGTGCAAAACACAAGTCACACAAAATAATCAACAAACTTAATAAACCATTAATATAAGATGCAAAACAACACTAATTTCCTGAACTAATAAATACTGGAAACCTGCTGACTTGTAATGAAGACATAAGAGGGTTGTCTAAGCCTGATAGTAAGTGTAGAATTAAAAACATTGACATACATTGAGAAAAACATGACATTCTTCATATCAACCATATTAACTGTGGTACAATAGATAAATAATTCACATGATAAAATACAAACCGCTTCATGATACAGCAAGGGTTTCAGAGGTATACGGGTTTCATGATATATTGTGGTGTGAAAACTGACATATCGAGATATGCTTATTTACGGTATTGAATTCTACTGTATTGGGATTTATTATAAATTAGTTTGTCATTTTTCTGTTTGTCATACTATCTTGTGAAATCAAAATAAAGGTTAAAATATAACACTTCAGTTTTTAATCCCTTTATTTTTTTGTCATTGTAACTATTATACTTGTGTAATACCAAATATATTAAAACCGTGATCTTTTCTGAGATTTTCATTATGAAAATATAATGCTGCAACCCTACAACTAAAGTGCTGGAGGTGTTCTTTGCTTCTTTTACATCTTTGAATTTAAAATAAAACAGATACACGTACTCCTCAGCTCTGACGTATCCCCGTCTGCTGCTGGCAAAATAAATGTTGAAATCTCCTCGGGGCATCCCGTCTGTATGATTGCAACGCATCAAGCTGAAAGTCGAGAGAAAATCACTTTAGCATCATTTCTGCAAGTACTGTGCAATAACGTATTAAATGACTATTTGAAACACATTTACAGGCCCACATTTTCCGTGTCGATCCATTTTCATTGTGCAAATGAACTCTAAAAAGCACTTGTCACACTAATTGACAGATTCACCTGTTGCTATCGCAGCCAATTACTGAAATGTCAACTGATACTGTAGGAAGACAGTTACGTCATTCATCCCGTCTGATGAGGTAAAAAACAGCAATTTGGAGTTCAGCTTACAAGAAAAAGGAATTAATGTCGGCCACTTTAAACTATTGTGCAGTGTCTTGAAGTTGTAATCCTGCAACAACAACAGCAACAATAAGACAAACAGAACATCATCTTACCAATTGGATAATCAGATTGCAGATTCCTCTGGCTGGGTTGGCGACTAACAAAGTCTGGCTCCTCTGAGTTCTGTGTTATTTCACTGTTGAAATATTTTTCCTCCCTGTGCCTGAGAGAAGAGAGGGGTAGAAAACCCCTCATGACCGTCACGGGTTAGAGGCTCATGGTTAAACCCATTGAAGCAGAGTAATTACCGTGAAACCCCGCAGGCCTGAACGCAACACTATTATCCTCTCGTGAAACGACAGGAGTCAGCTGCTGGCCTATAAGAGTGTGTGGTACTGTTATCCTCAAAAATTATTCAACCCATGGAAAAAAAGTGTTATTAATGCGATACCTGCCTTTATTGGCTGTTTCATAAAAATATAGAAGCACAAATATCATTAAGCTATATGAGCTCCTCATAAACAAGTGCAGTGCACGGTTTAACATGTCCTCAATGTGTCTCAAAAGGGCTATATTAATAAATGCTATTCTTTGTTTTTCACGATGGGCTAATTTAAAAATTAGACGGAATCCCAAAATGCATCAAGAGATTTAAAGTCCGCATTTGGTAACCGGACCACCAATAATACAGCTTTCTTATAAAGGGCTTTGTTGTGGCTTCTAAATCTCAAAACGTGTAGGCCTCTTATTTCTATTCCGGACGATTTCCTTTCAGAATTCGTGGGGCCACATTTTTTTTCTGAATGATTTACTATGTCCTGGTTTCAGAAAATTAAAGTTGATGTGTTTTTGAATAAAAAACACTTAATTTTTGATAATAGTATTAAACAATAAAACATACTCATTCTCAATTATAGATATTGGCTGTCGCTTTATCTTTGATTGCATTACCGACCCTGGGATTGAACAGTTGCAGATATTTCATCAGATCGTCAAGGTGAAAATGCAACAGTTTGTTAAAGACTAGAAAGGAAGACGCACGGAACTTTTTATTCTGCAAATGTATTACTTTTTCCTCCACTAGAGGGAGACCAAAACTTGTTTATAAAAATGGGTCTCTCATTCTGACGTTTGTTGTATTATCTTAATGCGCAAGTAGTACTGGTAAAATATCTGTGCACACTCAATCTTAATGATCACAGATTATTTTGGGGCAGAACGAAAGGAAGGAGAGACTTTGCAGCTATTTGAGTTTTTATCTCGTTAATGTTGTAAGGGGTTCGTTTTATTGTGGTCAGCTGATTGGCTCATTATTCTGTGTTTGTTGTGATGTCAAGTCAACATCACTCCTCCACTCCTAAACAAGACTGTTTTAAAAACGTGAGTGACAACTGATCATGAGAAATATTTCATCCAACACGGTGTGATAGGAATTACCATGTTAGTGCAGCGTCATGACGTAAATATTGGACGTTTATTAAAATCCAAATGTGACCACCGCCGACCCAATGAAGATCCGTGTACTTAATTCAGGTTGTCACATCTAAGTGCTAGGGCTATCAATCTAAACATGAAACAATTAAAATATCAAACGTCCACCGTGATTCCATATAAATAATTGAAAAGCCATTGCTATGGTCTGACGAACGCACATATTTATACAATAGGGTTATAAATGTTAGTTATAATATGGTTTGGCTCCTCACCGGTTGAGGGAGTTATTCTTTTTACCGATTCTTCCGGTCGGCATTTTGAGCGAGAAAGAGGGGTAGACTCTGGATTCCCCCCCATCCCTCGTCTTCCCAAATGATATTCATAACTGGTACCCTTCAATATAGCGTAACCCCCGACGTCTATCTGGGTAAAATCGTATGATAAGGCCGGTTTGAGGGGATGGTCCCCCTCCCTGAATCGATATGTTCGCCGTGAGAAAGATGAAGACCCCCCAGTCTCACCGACGGGGATTGCTGCCGCTGTGATAGCTATTTCTTTCCTCGGAGGAGCCGTTTGAACCGTGGGACGGAGAGGGAGCTAGAGACTCTTCTCCAGCTCCAGCTGCCATCCTACTCCTGCTCCTCCCCCTCCTCCTCCAGAGCTACTTCTTTCTCATCACATCCTGAGGTAAATAAGCGACATTCAGCACAAGTATCCGTTTTCCAGAAACATTATTCATTTCCCTGAAGGTTTCCGCTTCGCCAGGTTCATCAGACAACCGTAAGGGAGCGTTAGCAGGAGATCAAGGGAGAATTATGATTTGTAATGGGGTCTGTGCTTTGTACCCCTACCTCCCTGGCGTCGGGTCGGGGTTATGCTTCCTTATGCAAGTCCGAGGTCCACTTTGTGAGCTAGAGATGCGCCGATGAAGGCCATTGCAAGTGTGGGGTGAATATCTAGACCGATACACGACCTGTATGCCACAAGGAGCGTTTCAGAGTAGGCAACACACGGCTAACTGGTTGTGATACACTGCCGGTGATGCTAGCTTAGGCAACTTACAGTTAGCTTTAAACCGAGACAGCTAGCGTAGCTACATCTTCAGTTGTTGCTAGCCTGCCAATCCCGAGTTCATAGTAAGAACTTTCAAGTACCGTATTTAAAACGTTATTACTCGTCCTCCAACACAACAATGGTAATAACTGAGTAACGTTAATAATACTGTCACACCTGGCGTCTAAATGAGCTAATGTCGCTATTATGTTGTTGGACAGCCCCGGAAATCTAAAGTGACGGTGTAACAAAAGACAGTATTTGTGATAGGGTTTTCTGAATAGCCTTTGTTTTGTGTTTAACTTAGTGGGTTTGTTTCAGCTGAGAAAATGATCATACAAAACGGACACAAGCTAACGCTAAAGGCTGGTGATACAGCAACATACACAGAGACAGAATGGTTGTGAGTTTTAATTTTTAAAGGCAACAAAACAGAACGTCAACACGTACTCCTTGCAATGCACGACACTCTGTATACATTAGAGCTGAAATGACTTATTTTAGCATGTTTTAGCAGGCATTGCAATGAGCAGGTTGGGATATCACAGCTAAAGAAAAGGCACACATTAAAGGTGTGTATTTATAGAGGAGGAAGGGGACCACAATGGGAGCAAAGCGGTTTGAGCTCTACCACACACTAGCTGACATCAGAATCTGCTCAGTAACTTACAGAGACATGCCCAGGGCAAGCAGCTTTTGTAGAAGGCCTCCCCAAACTGTCTGGAGCAGCATATTGGCACTGTTATAATTCACACTCATTAGCTGACACATTTTTTGAATCCCAAATCCCCACAGAAGAGTATATATTAGAAATATTTGACAATTTCTTAATATTTACAAGAGTAACAACAGCC
>CAAKHC010000630.1:73071-111753 GCA_901007825.1 Macroramphosus scolopax
AGACTTTCGAGAAACCGGAGATGTTTTTCTGTTTCACTTTGGAGTATTTAGTTAAACCTGAGCCGCTCTATTTCAAGAAGTGCAGTGCAAGATGCTAA
Organism: Macroramphosus scolopax; assembly: GCA_901007825.1. Lineage (NCBI taxonomy): Eukaryota > Metazoa > Chordata > Actinopteri > Syngnathiformes > Centriscidae > Macroramphosus > Macroramphosus scolopax. The sequence continues at coordinate 73,170 of CAAKHC010000630.1, forward strand.
CAGATTTGAAATTGTATACTGGATTTGGATTGAATAGAATAGAATAGAATAAAATAGCCTTTATTGTCATTACACTGCATGCAACGAGATCAAGAACTCAAACTTAAGGTGCTACATAATAAATCACACAAGTACACAGTTATCAAAACAACACAAAACATTCACAGCATTACAGCAGAAAAAAGTTGCTATCAGGAAGGATACCAATATGATGTATAGTATGGATCTATTGTTTGATGTCGCAGAATTGTGTGTGTTCAGCTCTGTATTTGACATTTTCATTCTTGTGTTATAGGTGTAATACAGCGGCCAATGATACAACAGTACAAGGTGTCTCAGAATCAGGTGCATGGGAGTCCAGCATCAAACTATCAGCAAACCACTGTTCCTCAAAGCCCCTCTGGGTAAGGCTGCGACAACATACTGTAAGATATTGGAGAACCAGTCAATCTGTACTTTCCACTAAGACGACTTCTTCTCCCTTTACAGATGCTTTACATCCCCACAGTCTGTTTCAGGAACTCGGTTCATTCCACAGCAGCAGCATTCCAACAGCCCAATACCTAGTCCCTATACTCCTCAGAGTCCTGCGGACTACTTGCATTACAGTCCACCCAGTTATTCACAACACCAACAGACTCAGCAAGGTTAGTCCAAAGTTATGTCACAATAAATTTGTGAATGGCTGCACACATGCTGTCACTCCTGTTAAGAATAGTTAATAGTGAACATATGATAAAAGGCTTATCACAGGAAAATCAAAGCTGGATGTGGAAAGAAAAATTATTGCTATGTGCTTTTCCAACTTGATTAATATGTTGTAAGCATTTTACCTAAAACAAGAAGACTCCAACAATACAACTTCAACCTGTGGACCTGAAAGTCTCTCTTGACTCCCTCACTTAACAATTCTTAACAAAAACTTCTAAACATATTTGGATGAAAAACACATTTTCTTATTAAAATAATAGTCCCTGTATGGTGTTTCAGATTAATCTAGCTTTGACTGAGTTCTATACGTTTCTTTGTGCAAGCAAATTCCATACCTAGCCCTTTAAGAGTGCTTTCAAAGACAATAATAGAAGGGTTCCTGTGCAACGTTATCACAAAGACAGGCATGCAATGAGGGTGCAGAATGCAGCCCTCTTAATGCCCTATCCAACGGAGCTAAACTCCAAGCAGAGAGTTGTTGTGCAGTTAACTGCATGAACTGTAAAAAACATAGAAAATATTAATATTACAGGGAGGTCACATGCCATTGCTAAGAACAGAAGATTCTGGCCCCACGACATTAAAATGATGGATTGGCGTCCCAGTGGTCCAGAAGACTGTGAGAGTTTGTGCAGTCCCTACTTCATGTTGTGCCCTCCAAATTCATAACTTTATATTTCTAGACATATTATTTCAGACATTCTTAATATATTGTTGTAAGTTGAATTGACACTTGCATCGCAACGGTTGGACTGACCAAGGCTGTCTGTAAAGGTAGAAAAGAAAGTACTTAGACTTTCTCTGAGGTGGAGGTATAACGCATCACAAATAACTTTTCTTTGATTTGTTTGTTGGTTTTGCTTCCTGTTCTAGCTGCTGGCAGGCTAAGAAATATCCACGACAACAAGGTATCATCTAATCATAATGTGAAACCAAGTTCTGATGAAGATTACTTGAACATGGCTCACAGTCTTGGAAATGAGGTAATTTCGAGAAATAAGATATCCCGAACTGAATGTCAGATGGGATAGCGTGTTGATTACTGTCCTGTGTTCAACAGGAGAATGACCCTTCCATGATGGCCGCCTTATTTCCAGTTAAATCACCACAGTCTGTGTGTTCTGCTGGGAGTGAAGAAACTACTAAATGTATGCTGCCTGAGCAACAACTTATTTTGTGTTCACGTTGCGGAAAAAATATGTAACGTCAGTGTACAATTCTTTACTATGGCTAACATGGTTACTTTTCTGCCCATTTTATTTGTGCCTCTGCAGGGTCGAGACCTCTACTTATCATGCAGTCACCTCCCACCGATGTGCCACCAGGTGCATCACCTAGCATGCTCCTCACGTCTGCTGAAAAAAGCAAAAAAAAGCAGAAAGAGAGGAGAAAAGAGGAGGATGAGAATGTAGAGAAAAATACCTTATATGACATTGTGAGTTCTCCATTGAAAGACTCTGCCAGGCTGACTTTAAAACTGTCCAGAGTGAAGAATTCTGAAGCCGAACAATTTGGAAAGAGTCCTCCTGGGGCAGATGATTTAATGAATACTGATAATCAGTTGTTAAGCAGTGACCAGGACTTGTCATGCAAGCTAGGTGCTGAGGAGCAGGCAAACAGTCACCTGGTCCCATTTCAGTCAAATACCAAGGAGAGTGGATGCATCACTGAGGTTGTGCTTGATGATGCTGAGATTGATACACTGGCCGAGATCGAGAGAACAGAACGTGAGTCAGTAAGCGAGCGAGAACGATGGTCTAAAGAAGTCCAGGATAAAGGTACATTTCTGTGTTTCTGCCTTTGCCCTGTTTCTTCTTGCATTTCTTCATGACCTAGGATTGTTCATGTTCATAGCAAGGCTAAGCTACCATGTTCTTTATTACAGACAAGCCACTGAAGAAACGGAAGCAAGACTCGTATCCTCAGGAGCCCGGAGCCGAGGCAAGTGACGGACTTACTGTACAAGGAGGCAACACTGGCAGCAAATTGACACACAAGAAGATGAATTCAGCAAGTAATGGTGCCACTCGTCCTGCTTTGATGGTCAGTATTGATCTGCAGCAAGCTGGCAGGATGAAAAAGCAGCCTGTCGTGGTATTGGAATCAAATCATTTGTGTGAGGACCACATTCAGCGCCTCAAGTCAAACACGGATGAAAAGGTGGATAAAGTTGTTGAAAACAGACCTGGCCCCAACAAACAGCATGCTGACAACGCCAGGAAGTCTGGCTCAGATGTCCAACCAGTAACGGAGAAGCAGGAGAGTCGGTTGGAGACTAAGCACAGACCTGATGGCAAAACGAACAGCGGCAAGGGACATTCAGACGGAAGTCGGCCAGGCACTCAACGGCAGAAACATAACAGAATTTCAGACTCACGGCACAAAGAAGAGAAGAACCACAACAGTCACCAATCCCATGTCAGCCAAACTGAGACTCCAAAAAAAATGATCAAGGCAGAGCGTAACTGCAGTCATGGTGAAGACAAAGGCAGGGACAGAGATAGGGACGAGGACAAAGATACAGATAGAGATAAGGACAAGGAAAGACAGATAGATAAGGAAAAAGATAGAGATATGGACAAGTACAAAGATATAAATAAAGAAAAAGCCAGAGATACAGATATAGTTAAGGACAGAGATACAGAGAGAGATATGGACACAGACACAGATAGAGTCAAGGAAAGAGACACAGATAAGGAGAAGGATAAGGACAGAAATCGAGACAAGGAAAAAGATAGAAATAAAGATAAAGACAGGGATAGAGAGAAGGATAAGGACAAAGATAGACAAAGAGAAAAGGACAGAGATAGAGAACGGGATAAGAATAAAGTTAGAGAGAAGGATAAGGACAAAGAGAGAGAAAGAGATAAAGACAAAGTTAGAGAGAAGAATAAGGACAAAGCTAAAGAGAAAGATAAGGACAAAGAGAGAGAGAGGGATAAAGACAAAATTAGAGAGAAGGATAAGGACAAAGATAGAGAGAAGGATAAGGACAAAGTTAGAGAGAAGGATAAGGACAAAGATAGACATCGAGATAATGACAAAGATAGGAAGAAAGAAAGGGATAGAAACCGAGATAAAGACAAAGATCTGGATGAAGGTAGGGACAAAGAGAGAGTCAGAGACAGGGAAAAGAAACAAAAAAAGTTGTCAAGAGAAAACTGCAATAAACCCGAACAGTCCCCTGACAGGAATACTGCACCTGCCAGCATAAAAGTGAAGCAAGATGAAAGCAGAAAATCCACTGACCTGGGTGTTCGAGAAAGGACAGAAGGTCTCAGTTCCCAAACACCTCAAAATAAGAAAGAGAGGAGAAGTGGAGATGACGGCATTAGTTGTCAAACTGGAAATAAACCGCAGTCCTTCGAGACAAAACCAACGGAGTTCCCGTCATATCTGCTGGGTGGGAATACAGGAAGTCTAAAGAACTTTGTGATTCCGAAACTGAAACGAGATCCCCAACTTCCAAGGGACTTGGTCGACACCTGGAAAGAACCTCTGGTCAGGCTAGAGAGGGTGTCACTGGTTGACAACCTAAGCAAAGGACCTAAACCAATTGTTGTGCTTCAGAAACTACATATTGATGAGATAAAAGACATCATAAAGGAAAGCAAGAATGCACACAAATGCAGGAACCAGTCCTCTTCTGACATATCATGCAGAGGTATGATCATTAAATATATAGCGCAATGGATGGATATGTAAAAATGACTTCGCTGAGTTTCCAGATGTTGTAAACAATTGTCTTTAGAATCATTACTACCACAGTCATTAATCCATATAAACGGCTTTGATTTATCTTCCAGAGACAATTAATAAGGGGACAAGCAAGCGCAGCCACAATATGGTGAAAAAGATGCCCAAGTATGCAGAGGTGGAGGACGATGAGGACTCTGACATTGCCCGTGAGCTTTAAACCTTAAACAATTCACCACGGTCACACATACAAACCAGAGTCCTATGATTATACTCTCCACTTTTACAGGAGGTATTTTATTCCATAGTCATAATTTAAGTAACAAAAGTGTGCTTGAAATATTTTATTTGTTGGTTTTGTTTCAGCTGCGAGGAAACGGCACAGGAAAGAACAAGACAAGAAATGGGACCGTGAAGAGAAGAGAGGTCGTCACCGTCACCGGGAACGGGACTCCGAGGATTCACATGAAGACAGTCCACCACCGGGCATAAGTGATGGTTAGACTTCTTTTTCCAGGGCATTGATTAGAAAAATGCTATTTTAGAAGGTGTTTTTGTTCAGTCATTTGTTTCTGTGAACGCAAAACGATTCCATATCTCTTATACCCTGAGTCAGTGGACAAACAAATTCAAATTCTGTCAAGCCAATTCCCGGCATCGTTTTTCCGTCCGTCTCTATCAAATATTTAACACCTGAGAGTTTGATGCTGCTGTCAAAGATATGACCGATGTTGCTCTTGTGCTTTCCTTTTTTCCTCCAGTTGCCAAAAAATTAAAGAAAAAACTGAAAAACAAAAAGGCGTATGAGAAGATGGGAACAGAGGGTATGTTTTTTTTTTTGTTTTGAATTCTATTGTAATATTAATGGATTTTATGATAAGAAAAAACTATGTTTAAGTACTCTTAACATTTATTAAACAGAAATGATGGACTCCTCCACATGTAAGAGATTCACAGCCAGTGTAGACAACATTCTTGAGAACCTTGAGGATGTGGATCTCACCGTCACAGGTAAACATTCATCGCCTTGCATTTTCCAAAGTTGGATCATTTGAACAATGTCAGCATTGTAACTTTTTTCCCTCGCACAGATGACGATGAGATACCTCCGGAGCTCTTGCTTGGAAAGCACCAGTTGAGCGAACTCGGTAGTGATTCCGCTAAGATTAAAGACATGGGCATTTTTCACAGTGTAAGTGGTGTATGTTTGTCCATTGTCACATTGTCAAACTGAAATGATATTTAGACCATTAATCACAGCTGCATCTCTTTTAAAGTAACTATCGATCTGTTCAATCCACAGTTTCCCTCTGATAAATTGGTTAAATTTATGAATGTGTTGGAGAAGAACATTCAGGACAGTGTCAAGCTCTCCACTCTAATGCATCACGTAAGTTTGTCAGGCCTTTATTATTTTACAGAATTTACCTACATTTCTTTGCAGCCTTTGTTTTATTGTTTAACTGATTGTTTTGGGGAATGTGTAGGGTAATGATTCCATGGATGAGGAGCGGTTGTGGCGTGACGTCATAATAGAGCGGGTGTCTAAGTCTGCTGATGCCTGTCTGACTGCACTCAACATCATGACGTCTCCACACATGCCCCCGGCGGTTTATATGGAGGATGTGATTGAGAGGGTGTTGCAGTACACCAAGTTCCACCTGCAGAACTCTGTGTACCCTCAGTATGACCCGGCCTACAGAGTGGATCCCCATGGAGGTCAGTTAAGTTTTACAGTTTTCCTAAGTATTAGATTGATATTACAATCCTCTACTCGTGATTTTATAACCGACTGGGTTATAAGTCATGTTGGATTTTGACCAGTGATCAATCAAAATTCAAGACATTCAGTGATTATATACTGCCCCTTCAGTGTTGGAAATCCTGCTCATCTTCTAAAGAGGATTACTATTTAAATTAATTTTGACCTAACTTACCCACAAATACCCATTTCATATGTTCAGGGATACGATGCATCTAAGATAAATTTGAAACAACCAATGGATTGGTATGTTCTGATACAGTACGATATATATACTCTCTGGAGAATAGTATAGGTTCTCAGATTTGTGGCTATTTCACTGCTGTTCGGTGTGATTTGAATCAACGTCTTATACCTACGTCTCCTTTCTTATAAACCCAAACTTAATCCTGACTTGCGCCTTATGAATGTTTTGGTTGTGCAACGTCAGTTTCTTCGCTGTCTGTCAGCATCGTTGAGGAAATGCAGAGGAGGTTCAGGAGAGGGTGGGGCAGTGCTTGTTAAGTTCTGTAGCAGGCATCATGTCCATCACAGACAAAGAGATGCAGAATGGAACAAAGTAACAACAACAACGTCAATTACCTGCGTCTGTATGAGATTATCTGTATGTGAGTATCGCACTGAGGTTTACTTGCTCTTTGTTCTACTCTTTTAATTTCTATTCATCTTACTCCCTTAGGTGGCATGCATAATTCAAAGGGCAAGAGAGCAAAGTGTTCAGCCCATAAACAGAAGGTCATAGTCCTGCTTTACAACAAATTGTGTGATATTGTCAGCAACATGTCCGAACTCCTGGAGATCCAGCTGCTAACTGACACCACAATTCTTCAGGTGAGACTCAATCTGGGCTGATGTATTCAAATATATGACCTCATATAATCTTTGAACCCTACATACCTGATTGCATTTTTCGCCCACATTTAGGTGTCCAACCTTGGTATCACGCCATTTTTTGTGGAGAACATCAGTGAAATGCAATTATGTGCCATCACATTAGTGACAGCAGTAAGTCTGACATGGTATTCTGTTTTTAGTTATGTTTCTGCAGTTCACTTCAATTTTGCTCAAGATTGGATCACGTCATGCTTCCGCTCAATATCTCCTTTGGCATATTTTTACATGGAGCTTTACATTTCACTCTTCCACAGGTGTTCTCTCGTTACAAAAAGCACCGGCAGCTCATTCTTGAAGAGATCTTCACTTCCATGGCTAGACTGCCCTCTAATAAACGCAATCTCAGAAACTTCAGGTAAGGGACAAGACGAATATTTTTGCGGTAGCTTATGCTGAATATATTTAATTTAATAAAAAAGCTACACTTGAACAGTCTTAGGCCGAAGACACACACTGACGCCAGAGAATTGGCAGCAATGAAGGACGACTGGTGCATCATCTCACATCACCTGTGTCTGGGATAAACAGTTGCACTTGAGCGTAACAAAGACTACAGTCAATAGTCAGCTAGCACTTACAGTACATCTGCGCCTACATGAGAGGAAATAACTGCGGTCATTAACAAAGCAGTGTAAGCCGATTATTTTCACACCCTGGTCACTTGGTTTCGGAATATTGCTACTTCTAATCAACAATATGTCAGATAAAAAGTTTCATATTACACAGTTGTCATCAGGGCTTGGCCTCTTGCTTGAGGAATAAGAAAGGAAGACGAATGTTTGTGCGTGCCCTCTTGTCTGAACTTGTTTGCTTAGCTCAGTTCCATTTCCCTTGTACATTGATTTGTTGAAGCTGACCAATCCGGCTATTGCCAAAGTGCAGGACACTGCAAAGACTAGAGCCACAGATGCTCCCTAACAGCTTGATGGCTGACTGTTGGCCCGGTGTGTCAGGCGCTTGATTGTTCTTTCTATGTTAGATGATGTAAATGAAAGCAATTGATCCCTGAAGTGCTCTGTGTTGCTTCGTGAATCCTGTCTTCCAGGCTAAACAGCAACGATTCAGATAGAGAACGCTTGTGTATCCAGATGGTCACAGCCCTGGTTCTTCAGCTCATCCAGAGTGTGGTACACCTCCCGGAAAAGGATGCAGAAGATGAACATAACAAGAAGGTACTGACCAGAGATTAACTGATATTTAAGCTACATCTATAGGAAAAATATTTTCATTCATCTTTTAAATTTATTTCCGTATTGCCGTTTCCCAAGGTGGATAAAGAGGCATTCATCACAAATTCTTATGAAACTGCAATGAGGACAGCTCAGAACTTCCTGTCAGTGTTTCTCAAGAAGTAGGTCACGCTATCACATTTCAACATGACATTTATTCCAAATGTCGCCCACTTCTCTTTGTCCTCAAATGATTATCTATAATTCTGGTTCAATTTTTCAGAATATATTATCATAAAAGATTGTACTGAGTATTATGCATTTGGCAGGTGTGGCAGTAAGCAGGGAGAGGAGGACTACAGGCCTCTGTTTGAGAACTTTGTTCATGATCTTCTGTCTACAATCAACAAGCCTGAGTGGCCTGCAGCTGAACTGCTGCTCAGTTTACTGGGTCGGCTTTTGGTGAGTGACATCACAGAGTTGACTTTGACCTTTAGTTATCATCTATGAAACAGCTATAAATCAGCTGCGTTTTTTTCTGCCCCAGGTGCACCAGTTCAGTAACAAGCAGACAGAAATGGCGCTCAGGGTGGCATCACTTGACTACCTTGGCACTGTTGCTTCTCGTCTGCGCAAAGACGCAGTGACCAGTAAAATGGACCAAAAGGCTATTGACCGCATCCTAAAAGAGGTAGTGAAAATAACTACAGAATTTTTTGGACACATATAAATGAACGTGCCCATTGGACTGTTTTGAAAAGCTCTTGGCTAATTGATCTTGTTACAGACTCCAGGCAATGATGAGATAACACAACTCCAGAAGGCCTTGCTAAACTACATAGATGAGAACGCTGAGATAGACTCATCTCTGGTGGTGAGTGGAGGCATTGTGCAGTATTACAGAAATCATTATGGTCACATTTATGATCAACTGAAAAGCTCAGTTTTGGCATTTAGTATTACGCTGCTTCATTCCCTTGTGAAATCAAGCCCAGAAATACCTTCATCACCTACAGTATGCATGCATTTGTTTCATCCAGTTCGCCAGGAAGTTTTACATTGCCCAGTGGTACAGGGACAACACAAGTGAGGTAGAAAAGGCACTGAAGTCTCAAAATGAGGAAGATGAAGACTGGAAAGGCCGAGGTCCTCCCCAGGATGTCGACTCAACTGAGGAGATTATGCAGAGGGCTGAATCACGAAAGAAATTCTTGCGAAAGGTCATCAGGAACCCACCATCACATTTTAGGTGAACACTACTTCAGTCAACATCACTGTGCTTATTTCCTACACTGTTTGACGTGTTAACCTTTTCTGGATGTTATAGCGTCTTCTTGACTTTTATTTCAGAACAAACTCCGACACAGTAGACCATGAGGACTCCTGTCTGATTGTTCGATATCTGGCCTCCATGAGGCCATTTGCACAGAGCTTTGATATTTATTTATCGCAGGTAATAGAATTAATTTAACATAAAGGGGAGTGAAAGTGTATTTTGTGTTGCTTTTTACAAACACTTTCTCTCTGTGACTCTCCTCTGTAGATACTGAGAGTGCTGGGTGAAAGTGCTATTGCGGTCAGAACTAAAGCCATGAAATGTCTATCTGAGGTCGTGGCTGTGGACCCAAGTATTCTTGGAAGGGTAAGTCACACAGACGTTCATCTGTTTTAGGTCTATAACTACTTTGTTCCGGCTTAAAGCAGTCAAAGTAGCAGCCATGATGTTCAGTAATCTTTAACAATGCTCAACTAATCTTCCAATTATGTTTATCAGTTGGACATGCAGCGTGGGGTTCATTGTCGTCTCATGGACAACTCCACCAGTGTGCGAGAGGCAGCTGTGGAGCTTCTTGGCCGTTTTGTGCTAAGTCGACCCCAGCTCATCGAGCAGTACTATGACATGCTCATTGAACGGATACTGGTAATTTTTTTCTTTTGAAACTTTTGTTAGTGTGAGGTTCTACATCATATGCATGAATAACCATCTGCCCTCGTAACATTCAGCTTTGATCACATCAGGTGCCTTATTAAAGGGCTTGTTGAAAGGAATAAGTCACATCATGCAAATGGGAGGTTCAAGTTGAACATGACTCAAAGCTAATTTTAAGAGCAAAAGTTCAACTGAGATTAACTCCTTATCTCGTCACACTGCCACCTAAAGATCAAATGATGACCTGCAACCATTTTGTAGTTGAGGGACCTCTCAGTCACACACGTCTTGTATTATCTTACCCCATGGCTCACTGCTAGTCCACTATGCATGCATTTACTTTCCATATTTAATTATCATGTTTCCATCTGATATTTTGTGTTTGGGTGGTTATATGTACTTTCATCTTGTGAAAACTCTGAATATCAGAAAGGCCCCTTTATGTTTATTATGTTGTGTACTTGATCTGTGAATTTACCCATTTTGTCTTTAAATAGGACACGGGTATAAGCGTGAGGAAGCGAGTCATTAAGATCCTGAGGGATATCTGCTTGGAGCAGCCAGACTTCCACAAGATCACTGAGATGTGTGTGAAGATGATCCGAAGGGTCAATGACGAGGAGGGGATCAAGGTTTGTGTTTGTTTTTATGTGAAAGCCTACTGCATGTTGCAGTTTACTAGACACTTAATTTACCTTAACATCTCTGATGCTGCAGAAACTGGTGAATGAGACCTTCCAGAAACTGTGGTTCACCCCCACACCCAGTCATGACAAAGATGCCATGACCAGAAAAACCCTGAACATCACAGATGTGGTGCGTACTATCTACTTTGACAATACATTGCTACGCTACTGGTCTTATAAAAAACTTTCTGGTGTTTGACATTGTCCTGTTTTGATTTCATCTCAGGTGTTGGCATGTAAAGATACTGGCTATGACTGGTTTGAGCAGCTTCTCCAAAATGTAAGATGTTTTTAACATATGAATGTTTGGCGTGTGTCTTTATAATAGCTGTTGTGGCTTTATTTTTTACTTACCTTATCTGACTGCTGTTTGTCCCTCAATTCTTTAGCTACTGAAATCAGAGGAGGCAGCTTCATACAAACCTACTAAGAAGGCCTGTGGTCAGTTGGTTGACAATCTAGTGGAACACATACTGAAACATGAGGAGCCTCTTGCAGGTAATTTCATTTTGCCACATATAAATATGTTTACTTATTTAAATTGTTTATATTTTTTGAAGCATTACTGTACTGTTGGAAATGGTTATGTTTTCTCTCTCTGGGTTTCAGAATGTGAAGACAAAGGGGACAACTCAGGTCGACTGGTAGCATGCATCACCACTCTGTACCTGTTTAGCAAGATCAGACCACAGTTAATGGTCAAACATGCCATGACTATGCAGCCCTACTTGACCACCAAGTGCAATGTAATGACCGCATCATCTTGTTTAATATTATTATATTCTTCGCTTGTCTTAAAGAACAATAAATCATGTCTTAAAGCTGTTGACCACAGGACAGAAATGAATGTCACCTTTTTTTTGTTGTGCAATAACTCCACCTCGTGGTGGCAAATGAAAACAGACTTCACCAAGCTATTTTTCCAACTTGACTTTGATCATTCAGACATCTCTTTATCATTTCAGACTCAGAATGACTTCATGGTGATATGTAATGTAGCAAGGATCCTGGAGCTGGTTTTGCCTCTGATGGAGAATCCCAGTGAGAATTTCGTCACCACCTTAGAAGAAGACCTGATGAAACTCATCATCAAATATGGCATGACGGTTAGTCTCATTTACAACGATCAGCCTTCAGAGATGCTCTCAAAAATCCTGCACAACCACAGTTCTGAGCATACAGTATCATGATATCGTTGGTTATGTCTCCCTCTCAGGTTGTCCAACACTGCGTAAGCTGCCTCGGTGCTGTTGTGAACAAGGTCACACACAACTACAAGTTTGTTTGGGCTTGTTTCAACCGCTTCTATGGTAAGACTATATCTGTACCAGAAAAAATAAAGTCATAGAACAATTACTGTATCATGGTATTTACCATTCCTGTGATATCAGATTTTATAAACCATTATAGAAGATTTTGGCTAGCTCACCAACCCATAGCGGACATATAACCTCATGCCCCCGACAGAGATTGATAGGTGTTTACTAGGCTAATTACAAAAAAACTGTCATACACTTGTAATTTATCATTATGAGAAGAACACAGACGCAAACAATTCTGGGATTTAAGAACACATCATGAATCAGACTTTTTAGGACCTATATTGAAATATTGTTTTCCAAAAAATGTAGGAAGATTTAAGCGGATAAGGCCCACTGACCACATACCAAATAGTGTTTTGTTGTCCAGATTATTTTATGAGGTCAGTGTATGAACTGCAATAAGCAACATGTTCCTGCAATTTTGACCCTGTGTGTTTATCATTTTGTAGGAGCTCTGGCAAAACTCAAGACCCAGCACCAAGAGGATCCTAACAGCTCCACTCTGGTAGCTAACAAACCGACGCTCCTACGTTCACTGTTTACTGTCGGGGCTTTGTGTCGACACTTTGATTTTGACCTAGAGGAGTTCAAGGGTTCGAGCAAGGTAGGCGTTATCACTTTTCTTAAATGTTAAGGGAAAAACTGCTGTAGAAACTGTTTTATAACTCTGTGTCTCCTAGATTGTCATAAAGGACAAAGTGTTGGAGCTTCTGCTGTACTTCACTACTCATGAAGATGTGGAGGTGCAGATCAAGGCCATCATAGGTCTAGGTATATTGCCGCTCACCTCATTTCTTTCATTTATGCTTGTCTCTTTGAGTTATTCCTCAGTAATGCATCTGAATTATTTGTTTTTTCTCAAGGCTTCCAGTTCATCATGTACCCAGAGCTCATGTTTGTGCAGGATGTCAAGGTTCTGTATAACAATACTCTATCCGATGAAAAGAGTTTGGTCAGTCTGAAGATCCAGGTTCTTAAGAACCTGCAGACATACCTACAAGAGGAGGACTCTCGAATGCAGGAGGCTGACCGTGAATGTGAGTTTGATAAGTCTGCCTATGTTACTCAGTTATCTGTGATTACCTCCATGCTAAGTTGTGTTGATCCTCATTCATGTCAAATGAGAGCAGACCAATTAAGCTTTGTTCATTTTTAGGGAAGAAGCAAGCCAAACAGGAGGATCTTAAGGAGATGGGGGACATCACATCAGGCATGAGCAGCTCCATTATTCAGATCTACCTGAAGCAGGTACTGGAGTCCTTCGTCCACACAGAGTCCACTGTTCGTCACTTTGCCCTGAATGTCATTACACTGACTCTCAGCCAGGGCCTCGTCCATCCTGTGCAGGTATGTATACATTCTCACACCGGCATGCTCTGATGAGGATCACCCAAAACTTACATATGCAGTACTTCATACAAGCACGATTTACGATCACAGAGTGTCACTGTCATCCTGAAGCCATCACAGGATTTTCACACCATGGGAATTGTTTTTTTAGTGTGTGCCCTACTTGATTGCCATGGGAACAGACCCTGAGCCAACCATGAAGAACAAGTCTGACCAACAGCTGGTGGAGATTGACAAGAAATACTCTGGCTTCATCCATGTGAGTTATTTATTATAACCAGAAAGGATGATTTTAAACAGATGCATGTTGCAGTTTTAAGCATTGAAGGTGAAATGTATTGAATAACAAATCTTGTTTTTTTATTTTAATTTAAACCTTTGCGCCAAGGTTGTGTAGGTCTAAATAAGAAGAATTCTTGATAAAAGTGTGATTTACCAAAGTTACTAAATAAAGTGAAAATAGAAATTGATTGTTGTGGGTTTAAGAGAATTCTGTAATCTATTGGCTTCGAGTCTGGAAATGTTCTGTTTAGTTTCCTTGAAAGGGCTTGAGTGTTATTCTTAAAAAGTCATACGAACCCTGTAATCAGAACGATTCAATACATATTTTCACCTAAGTGTTGATCTGTCAATTTACAGATGAAGGCCGTTGCAGGGTTGAAGATGTCTTATCAGGTACAACGGGCCATCGTTGGATCCAAAGATGTAGTGATCAGAGGTTTTCGTCACACTGACAGAGACTCTGCGCTCTGCTCTCACCTCTACACTCTGGTCCGTGGGAATCGACAACATAGACGAGCTTTCCTCATTTCCTTGCTCAACCTGTTTGATGACAGCTCCGTAAGTTCATCATTCATTTATTACATGTACTTGTGCTTGGAAAGCTTTACATAAAGGAACATAAGAGGCTGCGTTATACTTGCTGCTGTCTGGACAGGTTGTTAAAGAATTCTGTCATTATATATTATTACCTATCATTTTAATTTGAAATTTTTATAATGAGACAAAGCCCACCTAATAGCATTTATTCTCCAAACAACTGTTTAAACAAAGACTACACATGTGTAAGGGCAGGAGAGACAAGATGAACAGAAAGACAACTTTGCTCTTACTTTTCACTTAACATCAGACGACGCAAACGCTGCAAAGACCATTGTCATTAGGGTTTTCATTTTTGGGACTGTATGACACACATCGGGCTGTCAGTTAACTCTGATGTCAGTCCATTCACATTGACATCATACGCTCAGAGCAATATCCTTGTGTAATATAGGCTTATCAGAAACAGTTCATTTCAATAACTTTGTCCCCTGCAGAAGACAGAGGTGAACCTGCTGCTCTTCATCGCAGACAACTTGGCATGCTTCCCTTACCAGACCCAGGAGGAACCTCTCTTCATCATGCACCATGTAGATATAACTCTTTCTGTCTCTGGTAGCAACCTGCTGCAGTCTTTCAAAGAGGTGAGAAGATTAGCTTGATTTTGCATACATTTTTCTTTTCGTATACTTGTTGATCGTGGTATGAATATTGTAACCTGTGCAATACATCCATTGTATATTTGGTCTTCATTTAAATTACGTTGTTCTCTGTGTAGTCTTTACGAAAAGAGCCTGTACGTCAGCAAAAGAAGATGAAGCTGAAAAAGAAGAAGAAGAAGAAGTCGCAGCCTCGCAGGAGGAAAAACAGCTCTGACGACACAGATGATGACGAGGACGATGAGGAGAGCAGTAGCAGCTCCAGCAGCAGTGATGAGGACGATAAGGAGGTCCAAGTCCAACGGCAAAAAAAAACGGATTCTGACTCTGACATGGATAATGAGGATGCAGTTATGGACCGTCTACCTGAAAATCCCAACCCTTTGAAGGACTTTGCCATTGCCTCTCAGGGAATCCTGTTGCTGCTTATGCTCAAACAACATCTGAAAACTCTATATGGCTTCTCAGACAGGTAGGCCAGCGGTCAAATCTTTCCTTAGACCTTTTTTATGAGTGCAGTTGTTTAAATCACATACACTCCACTAAACTTTTTATTTTTGTCACAGCAAAATCCAGAAGTACTCCCCGACGGAGTCTGCCAAAGTGTATGATAAGGCAGTGAACAGGAAACCGAAGGTGCACTTCAACCCTCGTCAGACTCTGGAATTCCTGAAGGGTGGTCTAGCCAGCACTGATCTCAGCTACGAGGCGAAGAGGGATATTGTGAAACAGTATTTAGATGTAAGCATTCAGCACTACACATGTACTTATGAACAGAATTTTCTGAGATTTGATTTTATCAGATGTGTCAGTCTCACAGTGGGCTTAAGTGTACAAATTCATTATGTCTGTATTGGTCCAATAGTCTCGTTATTAGTTTCTAATGCTCAGCCAATATCAACATACACAATATTTTATGGCTGCAAGAATCCGGTCCAGTTTCCCCCTATGAGTCTTCGAATCATTAAATTTGTATATCTTTGTATCCTTTTATAAACTGTATGATGACCAGTAACATTTTTAACAAATTACCAACTGACTAAGTTTTGCCTTTTTTATCTCTCAGTTCAAGGTACTGATGGAGCACTTAGATCGTGAAGAAGAGGATGCGGAGGGTGAGGCAAGTGCCAATGCCAGAAACAAAGCAATTACGTCGCTGCTGAGAGGCCCAAAACCTCGAAACCACAACCACAACAATCATACGGTGCCTGTTGAGTCCGATGATGAGGAGAGTGAGGATGAAGATCCCCCAGCGGTAAACAATTTGAAAATTCCTGAAATAGGGAGTACTTGCAGCACATACACACAACGAGACATGCATACGTGTTTACTGTAAAGCACAGGTGATATAAGTCAACATGATCTGACATACTTTTAAGTAATAATTTAAAGTTTGTCCTCATTATAGCACTGAGCAGGTAACCTGAGAATGTGTGAGAAAACTTTACATTTGACAATAACACTTACTTTTGTCCACAGCGGAAACCAAGGAAAGGCGAGGACTTTGCAGAGGATTCAGGTCACATGACTGAGACAGTAGAGGCTATGGACGTCATTGCAATCTGCTGTCCCAAATACAAAGACAGACCACAGCTTGCCAGGGTCATCCAGAAGACCAAAACTGGCTACAGTGTACACTGGATGTCTGGTACTTACTCTGGGACCTGGGTTGAGGCAAAGAAAAAGGACGGCCGCAAAAAGGTGCCTTGTGTTGACACTATCAAGGAGTCAGACATTATTTACAAGAAAATCTCATTGAAGAGCGGACACAAGCTTACAAACAAGTTGGCACACAAGTTACGAGCACTATATGCTGCCAAGGACGGAGCTAAGCGTTGATCGCCTGAAATTACTCAGAATCCCTGACAGTCCAAATCTTAAGTGGATTCGATATGTTTCAAACAGGGACGTCAAAACCTCTTTATATTTAAGGAGCTGATTGAGGAAAAGTATTGTGATCTGAATCGAAACGCAGACATGTTGTAGTTAAAGACAAGAAAATCACCAGAAGGAAATGTTTGAGAAAACATTGTGTGGGAGTTCCTTCGCTGTTGTGCAGCAACTTGGTTGTTTGATTTTTACTCCCACTGTATTATAGTTTAACTAAACATATGTTTATATCTGAACATATTTCTGTATAAAATAAAGTGAATGTTGGAAATTAGTGTATTGATGATGTTCTTAATAAAGTGTTTTTGGAGTTTAAACTAGCACCAGATGGATTTATTCACTAACTTTTTTCTTATCTTAACATTTTGGTGTTCACCCACACTGTGTAATGTAATACCTTTTAAATCATGTACTTATGCTAAAAGCAGTGAGTGTCAATGCTTATATGCAAGGGAGGAAATATTGTTTTTAACATAGATTTTGATTTTGTTGAACACAGACAGAAAACGGGCCCCCAGCACCCCTGGTGGAACAAATACTACAATAAATTTGTACATCTTTGTTACTTGTTTGTGCTTACTTTTTTTTTTGTTTTTCATGAGGATGCATATTGCATGATTTTTTTTAAGTCATCAGGTGCTGTCTTGTTTTGCCTGCACTTTGATATTCTCACCTGTGTGGGTCTGTGTGCACTGATTCAAAGTGGACTTTTTCCAGCAGTGATTAGACTCAGCCAGTTGCTTCTAAAGGTTCAACAGCATCTTTGGGCAGGATAAAAAAAAAATACCCACCTGTCATTCTGAAAAAATAATACTAGATATCCTTAAACAGTTAATAATGACTCAGGATGGGCATATCAGGTAATGGAAGATAAGTTAAGATAATCTCTAATGCATATACCTGTGCAGAGTGTGTTGCTGTTTGCAAAATCTCAGTTTTTATAGACATTTAAGGCAACAAGCTGATCTGGACTAGTTTTCAACAGTAATACCAGCCTCTGCTACAATTACTCTATACAAGGGTGACAAAGTCTGTTTGTGTGTTTGCACTAAAACAACAGCTTTTGATATTCGCAAATAAACTAAGTAGTGATCTCATCATGTACATTTATGGTGACATTTCAAAGTCTAGCAGAATCCTCCCTGACATACAATATTTTATGTATATTTTTTTCATACATCATATTTGATTAATGAAGAATTAAAATGTGCTTTATTTTTGACTACCATATTATTATGTTATTCTTATCTCCAATTTATGTGATTCAAATTTTACCTAACATTTAATCCACCGATAGATGGCAGCACAGAACTTTACTTCTGCACTCTGAGAAAATTTCAAGCGACGAAGAAGAAAATTCCCGGAAGAAAACCGTTCACCTCAGAAGTTGAGTGCATGAGGTTGGCGGGCTGTAGTTTCTGTCTTTGCTGTGGGCTATTAATATACATTTTTTACAGCTGAACTGTTAACCAAAACGTTTATTCAAAAGTCACTACCAAGCGGAATCTTTCGTGCCGGGTAAAGCTACAAGTTCATTTAAAACACGTTATTTCACACTTAGCTAACCTAGCATTTAGCTATTGTGCTAAGTTGCTGTTTTATTCAAACAGTAGCTAGTAGCGAGTATTCCAGAAACAGTTAACCGTTATTGTGATGGACGTTGGCAACGCCTCTGTCCATCTTTCATGTATGACATATCGGGCTAACTTTTTGAAAACTCGTTAACGTTTCATTCGGTGTGACCGGTTTCCTCCATAGATAAGTTGGTGGTGGTGGTAGCCTAGTCATGCCGTCCAGCGCTGGGGCCAGCAGCCCCGCCGCTGCACTCGCCGAAGCGCTGGAAAACTCTGGCCGGCTGATTGACAGACACCTGCAGGATGACCGCTGCTTCCCGGACTTATCGGAGCTGCTCAGCATCCCCTCGCACAGTAAGTCATGGGGAGGGATGGACCTGAGGAGAGAGCATGAAATATTGTAATATAGTTTTGAATGTTTATCTCCCACATCTTTTTCCTATTGTTAATGACTCTCATTTGATTCTTTGGCCATTATTTTTGATAGGTATTTTTTTTTGTTTTTTTTGCAATTGAATTTATAATACAATTTAGATGAAATGAGAGGCTGAACATTGTTGGTTTAGGTCCCTTTACAGTACCTGAAAAATGCTAGATTAGCAACTATGTCACTCTTTCATATTTCACAGAATTTTCAGTATGACAGTTTATATAAGTGAATTGGTTTGTGAATGAATCACAAAATTTGGCACTGCTGTGTCTGAGCATACTGCAAATTCTTACTTCCTGTTTTTGACTGTTGTGTTGTTAGATATGCCGTCCCTCTCTGGTGTTTCGGACATGGACTATCCCCTCCAGGGTCCAGGTCTGCTCAGTGTACCGACCCTCCCAGAGCTCAGTGCAGTCCGACGAGTCCCCCTACCCCCAGAACTGGTGGAGCAGTTCAGTCGTATCCTTTTATCTGAAGAAGTTAAACTGAGTTTGATTGTGAGGTTTCCATTAGACATGTCTTTATTGTTGAACTCTTATTCGACATGTAAACCTGTACAATGTCGCACCTGGGTTTTAACTTAACCGTTTTATAGATATGCAATGTAACTGCATGATGGGAGTGTTTCCTGAGATTTGTCGGGCATGGCTTACTATTGACAACGACATATTCATGTGGAATTATGAAGATGGGTGAGTGGATTTTTATTGAATGGGACTATGTTTGGATTAACTGCAGTACAATAATGTGTTTAAATGTATTATTAGTCTGTTTTACTTAACATTTTGAAATATTGACAACCACCTGCAATGAAAACATTAATTTATGTATTTGTTCGTTTTGCTGTATGTTTGCAGAGGAGATGTGGCCTATTTTGATGGTCTTATTGAAACAATTCTGGCAGTTGGTCTTGTTAAACCAAAACAAGGTATGTGTAAATACTTAAACTCACACTTTATTTGATTCCATTATGTGGCTAAAAGTTTCTGTGTTTATCTTCCCAGGGATTCTACAGCCACACATTCACTACCTCTTAGTGTTGGCCACTTCTGTGGACGTTGTGATCCTGGGTCTGAGCTTCCCCAAGAGCCAAACTGGTTAGTCTTTCCTAAAACGCATTTTTTTTTATAAACATTTATGCTCCAGGGTATCATATTAATAATTAGATAACCAAACCATAGTCTTATTTGCATATCAAATATGCTGGGCTTGAGTTATGTGGTTGCTGAGCTCCGAGTTCCTGTCATACATTTGTGTGGTCTCTAATACCAGCAACTGTTATTTTGATCACAAATAAGATTTAATGCAATGTTTAGGTAAACATGATACTGTAAACCAGTACTGTTATTTGATGTTTATCAAAGTGTGTCTCTGTATCTGTTGTTATCTGGATGTTATCAGACGATGCCACGGTTTTAAATTCTGAATTTCAACATTGCAGAGTGGAAGCCTGGAAGTGTTTGCTTGTTAATATATAGTGTTAATTGGCTCTCTTAGTGCACTTGCAATTTATTTCCCCCTAAGGTTAGTAATTATAGAAACCCCTGCAAAGCTCCAGGCATAAACAACTTCAGTGTTTCAGAGTGGGAAATGAAGAGAACTTTCAAGTTTAATTGGAACAATGTTAATACTCATGAACTGATGGTATCGATTTGTCTTGCTCATCTTTGTGTCTCTGTTTTGTTGCAGGGTTGAATGACAGCATGTCTGGTGGAATGCAGCTGCTGCCAGACGCCCTCTTCTCCATCCCCACAGACAACACCTACATCCTCTCCATCACCTCCACAGACCTGGGACGTATCTTCATGGCAGGAAAAGATGGATGCCTCTATGAGATAGCGTACCAGGCTCAGGCCGGCTGGCTGAGTCAGCGCTGCAGAAAAATCAACCACTCCAAAAGCTCTCTGTCCTTCCTCGTTCCTTCTGTGCTCCAGTTCTCCTTCTCTGAAGACGGTAAGAGGAAGGGATACATTTCCATGTGGAGAAAAAATGTGTCCAGGATGTAATTCAATTCTTCCATCCTTATGCTCCACAGACCCTATTGTGCAGATTGCTATTGACAACTCCCGCAACATTCTGTTCACACGCTCTGAGAAAGGTGTCCTGCAGGTATGACTCTCACTAGATATAAATATCTTTCTGATTATCAGGGAACCTGAGGAATCTGTGGCGAGTGTCAGTCTGCAGAAATAATTAAGGAGTTGTTTTTTTCTTCTTTAGGTGTATGACCTCGGTGCTGATGGGCACGGTATGAGTCGTGTGGCAACCATGTCGCTGAGCACCATTGTTGCAGCTGCAGGAAACATTGCCAGGTGTGTTTGGGTTTCTTGAACATGAAACATTTCTGTTTTTTGTGAATCTTTTTTCTGTTATTTGAAACTCTCCTTCTTTTGCAGGACACTTGATCGTTCTGTCTTCAAACCAATTGTCCAGATCTCTGTGATTGGCAGATCTGAGTCCTCAGACTGTCACCTGCTGGCTGTAACTCATGCAGG
This sequence comes from Macroramphosus scolopax, assembly GCA_901007825.1. Taxonomy (NCBI): domain Eukaryota; kingdom Metazoa; phylum Chordata; class Actinopteri; order Syngnathiformes; family Centriscidae; genus Macroramphosus; species Macroramphosus scolopax. The sequence continues at coordinate 94,557 of CAAKHC010000630.1, forward strand.
TAAAGATGTGCAGAATGATGAAGGCCAACTTGAAGGAACCTTTTACATTATGTGTGGTTGTAAATATTCTGTTTCCGTAGGTGTGCGTCTCTACTTCAGTACTTCACCTTTTGCACCGCCACAACAGAGGCACATAGCAGTTCGACCGTCCTTGCTGGCTTTAGTTCATGTCCGGTTGCCACCAGGGTTTTCTGCTTCTTCAACCCTTCAGAAACCTGCTAATGTCCACAAGGCACTACACAGTAAAGGTGAAATGGTCTGCTACACTTTAGTTAACCAGGATAAAACCAGTAGGGTTAAAGTCTTTGTTTTTTCTAAGTACTATGGTCAGATGCTGTTAATACATATTTCTTTGTCCTTTCTATGTGCAAATGTTGCAGGCGTTCTGTTGATGGCTGCTTCTGAGACGGAGGACAATGACCGTCTGTGGTGCATCAACCACGACTCCTTCCCCTTCAAGAAACCCCTGATGGAGACTCAGGTTGGCCCATAAGCAACGTGCATTTAATATTTCACTGTCTTTTGGGTGTGTTTAGACCATTCCGAGCTCTAGAGGCTTACTAATTGGTCACCCTCTAGTGTTGTCCACTTTGTGTTGCAAATGCATTTGGACAGAAATGTACAGTTCCTGTTGTGCTCACAATTTATTCAGATTGTTCATATAACATAACTTATGGAGCAAGCATTTCTTTAAAGTAATAACTGTATTTGTCCTTTTCTTGCTGCTTGACTGTTTTTATCAGACATAATGCAGCATACAGAAACACTGCATCATGTCTCTCTTTCCTCTCTGTTGCATTGCAGATGATGTCTAATGTAGATGGACACACGTGGGCTATCTGTGCAATTAATGAGGAGAGGCCGACCAGGATTTCTACTCCTCTTAACAAGGACCTGATCCCCATCACTGATTCACCTGTGGTGGTCCAGCAGCACAATAACCCTCCACAGAAATTTGTTCTTCTTTCTGCAAAGGTGAAAACTGCTTGCTAGTTATTGAGTGCTCAGTTCTCAGTATTGCCATAATCTCAAATGCTAAGTGTTTCTGATTCTTTCTGTTCTGCAGGGGAGTCACATCTTTCAAAAGCTGCGCCCAGTAGACCAGCTCCGCCACCTGCTGGTGAGCTGTGCTGGAGGAGAAAGTGAAGAGATTGAACGCTTCTTCAAGCTGCACAGGGTACAAATTGTGCTATTAGTTTTCTAAAAGTGTCTATTGTGGCCCGCATGTCACACACATGCACACTCTTGTACTTTTATTTGTTCACTCTGTTCTGTACAGGAGGAGCAGGCATGTGCAACAGCATTGATCCTGGCTTGTTCCACCGCTGCTTGTGACAGAGAGGTTTCACAGTGGGCCACCAGAGCCTTCCTCAGGTCTAATATTACTACTTTTACAGACAGATGGACACTTATTCACATTGTACACAAACTAAAATCAGGCCTTCTCTTGATGTCGTGATCAGATATGGAGGAGAAGCAAAGATGAGATTCCCCTCCGCCATGGCACCTCCCAATAATTTAGGACCCGTGATGAGCTCCCCAGTACCAGGTAAATGACAATTGAATGCTGTACACGGGCGTATATGGGCGTTTGTGTCTGTAAGTATGAGGATGGGGGCTCATTGTAAATCATTACCAGACAGGATGACGTTCTAAAATGTCTTACATTTACTGTAAATTTGGTGTTGGTGTTAGGTAAAGTTATGCAGTAAAACGGGAACGGCATTTAGGGGAAAAAGGCTGTATGATGCACATGATACAGTCAGCTTGCAGTTGCCTGCATTTCTTGCACCTTGAACTTCTAACTCATTAGTAACATCTTAACAGATGTCGTTATGAAGCAATATGGTGTCAACTTCACCACGCCACAAACTGTTGTGTTGTAGTTCCTTCACACAGTTAGAAAGCACCATTCATTAAAGTTTAATGAGGACATTGCCTACATTGTTTGTCTCATTATTTCAACATTGTTTGGGCTTGTTTACTTTTTCTTAGGTCTTGAAAAGCTCATAAAACGTATTTATTTTGATTCTTAAAATGGCACTGAAACACTGTAAAACACCTGCTGAAACTATTGTTTGTCTGTTCCCATCCCAACAGGCGTTTTGCCTCCAGCTCTGGCCACACCGTTTGTACCAATGCACTGTGGGGCTGTGCCCATCACACCCATGTTAGCTGGCCCAGAGGTGATTTTCTCGGGCAAACACAATGGCATCTTTGTGTACTTTGCTCGCATCCTAGGGTCAGTATATTCTGTTATAACTTGTCGCATACTGTGTATGTTTTGTAGATGAGAGATATGTGGGGTCTGTCAGAACAGTAGATGCTGATGTGTGTTTCCATCTTTCTTATCTTGTTTCATGCCGACCTAACATACAGAAACATTTGGGACGGGAGCCTTGCTGTTGAGAAAGCCATTAGCAATGGAAATCAAACTGTCAGTATTGTAAGTATTGAAATTGCACCAAAGTTAAATTCTGATGATCCTTTTTTAGAATGATGCTCTTCAGTCCGCTTAACTACACTATGTCCTCACAGTTGGAAAGCAGCGTTGGCGCGCCTGATCTGGAGTCTGTTCTTCTCGAGCTTTGTGGTTTGCGGGAGTTTCTTGACAAAAACTCTCAATTCAGTCCATCTTCTCTCGGTGGTGCGAGGTAAGAGCTGCTTCTCTGCTTGCTTATTCCTGCTTTGAAAAAACTGGTAATATATACATGTTTGTACATCTATCAGTATGATAACAGCTGTTCTTGGGATATAACTAGATATACAGTCTATTTTCTCACGCTTATAACTTCGTACTTTGTCCCTGTGATACTTCCTACACAAACTCTCCAGTTTCCCATCCCTCCTGAATAACATCTCTTCTGCTCTCTGTTAGCTTCAGTTCCCCTGCCAACCTGCAGCAAAGGGTGCTGGGATTTATGCGTTCTGATGTTGCCAACACTCAGCAGGTCCAGCAGGAGCCCCAGATGAAATATCACAGTGAGTTATGACTGCAGGTTTTCATATTTTCCTGTGTTAGTCAGGCTTGTCTTTTACATTAATTGTATCAGTGAATCTAATACAGCATGAACAGAACATACATGTGATGTACGAACAATAGAGAAAACATGATTATTTTACATTGGCTATCTTCTAATTCATGTAACTTCATCTCTTGTGCTTCCCTCTCTGCCTCCTCTTGTTTCCAGCCAAGGCTCAGGTCTATGAGAAAGTGTCCCTGCAGGGTATCCAGCAGTTAGTGCATCGCTCCTATCAGACTCTGGCCCTCTGGAAGCTTGTCTGTGATCATCAGTTCAGCCTCATAATGTCTGGACTGCCAAAGGTATACGTTTGCACAAACACCTTTCCTGCATTACAAACAGGGGCTCATCACTTCAGCATTCATCCACGTACCTTCTTGCATCAAATGCTCAGTGCAAATTCTTTCTTTGCCTGCAGGAGTTTCAAGAACAAATGAAGGGAGCGAGTTTTAAGGATGTAGTGATCCGGGGCAAGGAGCTATCTGGAGCGCTCATCACAGCACTAATTAACATCTACATCAAAGATAACGCCTCTGTTGATGCCATCAGCAATCATCTGCGGGACATCTGTCCCCTGCTGTACAGCACTGATGACAGTGTTTGCTCTAAGGTACACCGTATACAAATACAGGGTGTGTGCATATCCTTGCAGGTTTTGGATATTTTCACGCTCGTATATCTTAACTTAGAAGGTTCAAGCAGTGGTTAAATGGGTCTTTATTACAGCTTCAGGGGAATTGTAGTTTTTGGGTGATTCAACAAGCCAACAAGCATCATTGATTAATGTGTCTCAATACTGATTGTGCCTCGTTTGTCTCCCACTCAGGCTAATGAGTTGCTGCAAAGCTCCAAGCAGATCCAAAATAAAGCAGATAAAGAGAGAACCCTGAAAGAGTCTCTGCGGCTCTATCAGCAGATCAGCCAACACACAGACCTGCCACTCGTCTGCTTGCAGTATAGGCAAGGTAGCGATTACTGAGAGACCCCACCGTACTACTCCTGCTCATGTAGTTGCTATATTTACTAATGCTGTTAAACTGTCGCAGTGCGTTTCTACGAGGGTGTCCTTGAGTTGTGCCTCACAGCGGCGGACAAGAAGGATCCACAGAGACTGGGGCCACACTTCTACAAGAACGGAGAGCCTGAGGAGGACCGAGTGGGACAGCAGGCCTTCCAGGAAAGGTGACATAAGAAAGAATTACCACAGGAATCTGAAAATTTGCAAGAGAGATGACGGCGATTGTAGCTGATTATCACTAACATTTTTCAATTTTCCAATCTCCTCTCTAGACTTTCGTGTTATAAGTGTATCACAGACACCATGCAAGAACTGGTGAATCAAAGCAAAGCTGCACCTCAGTCCCCCAGCGTCCCTAAGCAGCCCGGGCCTCCTGTCATGACCTCTGACCCTAACATGCTTAGTAACGAAGAAGCTACAGCCCACGTGAGTAATGCATATTTCTTTCAACAACACTTTGAATGATCACTGTTGTTGTTTTTTTTAAAGAAAAATATTTGTTCCATTATAGTGTGAGCAGATGCTCGGTCTGGCCCAGAGGTCTCATGATGAGCTGTTTCACATCGCTTTGTACAACTGGCTGATCCAGGCTGATCTTACTGACAAGCTGCTAGAGGTGAGTTGTTTTTGCTGGTTTTCACTTTACACAACGACATCTAAAAACAGATCCAAAAGAAATACTATTTAATCTTCCCTCTTTGAATAGTTTCCATGTTATATTATGAAACAGAGCAGAGACAAATTAAACAAACTGCTAAACTACATTGAAATTAGTTCTTTATTATTATTTATTCATCTGTGATAACTCAAAGCTGTACGGGATCAATTTGCCTTCTGTTGTCCAGGTGAATTCTCCATACTTGGAGGAACATCTGATGCACATGATCAAACAGGACCAGAGCAAGGTGCACAATATGGACCTGTTGTGGCGCTACTACGAGAAGAATCGTAACTTTGGCAAGGCAGCTCATGTACTGGCCCGTCTCGCCGACATGCACAGGTTTGGACATGCAACAACGGAGTAACACATTTCTTTCTGGTTGAGTATTTTCATTTTACATCTGTCCAACATTTACGAATAACTCTTCTGATATTTGTACAAACAGCACTGAGATCTCTCTGAAGCAGCGTTTGGAGTATATGGCCCGAGCTATCCTGTCTGCAAAGAGTTCCTCCTGCATCTCAGCTCAGGCATCAGATGGAGAGTTCCTTCATGAACTGGAAGAAAAGATGGAGGTATGTGTGTTGGCGTTGATGGTGATATAAATCTTGGTGTGATTCACAGGAAATTTAATTGCATAACCACTCACATTCTCTTCTTTTTTTTGGTTTCCATTCCCAGCTGGTGCGTATCCAAGTACAGATTCAGGATACGCTGATCAGACAGTACTCCCATCATTCCTCAGTGAAAAATGTCATTTCTCAGTTGGATTCAGAACTTATGGACATCACCAAGGTAACATGCAGAATTTCTGAATATTCTTTTCTTTCTTTTTTATTGTTTCTAAACATTTTTAATTTCCCCTCTGAAGCTCTACGGGGAGTTTGCAGACCACTTCAAATTATCTGAGTGCAAGCTGGCCATCATTCACTGCGCAGGACACTCTGATCCGATCCTCGTGCACTCTCTGTGGCAGGAGATCATGGAAAAGGGCAAGTGAAACGTTAACAAACTTGTGTTCTTATGTACATTAGACTTTAGTGATTGTTCAGTTTTCCACATTAAGGCTTGTCTGATTGTCCACCTTGAACCACTGTTTTAACAAGCATCAGATCATGGATTCATCTATAGATCTCCTATTGAAACGGTCATGTCACAGACCTTCTCAAGTCAGGATCCAATGAGAAGATCACAAATCGGGTTTTGGCGGCTCCAAAATAAATTATTTAAGTTTAGAAATGCACCTCAAAACATGTGCCTCAAGAAGTTGATGAAAAGCCCTACTAATTGTTTAAAATGTTGTCTTTCAGAGCTGGCAGACACCGTGACCATGAGCCCAGGTGACAGGATGAGATCCCTCAGTTTGAAACTGGTGTCGCTGGGAAAGATTTATGCGGGAACACCAAGATATTTCCCTCTGGGTGGGCAATTTTTCCTTCCTGCAATTATATTCAGTTTCCCTCTCGTTAGGAGTTTCCAGCTTGATGCTCACTATTTTGTTAATGGTGATATAATTTGACTTCCCTTTTGCACCATTTATGTCAGCACCTCTCGGTGGTTTTGGTCTGTAGGGACATACAGTTGCTGGAAGTGATTGCTAATTACAGCCAGCCTGTTCAAACGTGTCCTCTCGGCGGAGACATTGATTAATTTTATATACAACCCTCGTACATGCGTGCATTCACAGATTCAATTATGTCCCACGAAAACATGTTTTCTATTGCTGTGTATGCAATTCCAATAATGATGGCGTGTCCTCTGGTTTTTAGAGTTCTTAGTAAAGTTTCTGGAGCAGGAGGTGTGCCGGTTGAACTGGGATGTTGGATTTGTCACCTCCACCATGCAGGAGATCGGGGTGCAGTTGCCACGTCTTCTGGAAGTCTATGACCAACTTTTCAAAACTCGGGTACATGCACCAAATGATGTTTCATGTCACTTCTTCAGTTTCATTGAAATATTTATGAGGACTAAATTGTCTCACTGGATCCATCAATCTGCTTTGTCCCCGTCCTCATCTGCAGTATCCCTGTTGGCAGCGGCTGAAGAAACCTCTGCACCTGGTGGAGTGTATCCACGTGCTCCTCTCTGGTTATGTGGATGACCCCAGCAGAGTACCAACCTATGACAGGTAATTCCTCTCTGAGTAGCTGATTAGCTGCGGACATGTGTTGTAGTGTTGTTTTTTACAGGATCATAATCACAAGCTGGAGATCCTTTGTTAAAATCCCTTTGACACTTTGGTGCTTGATATGCACGCAAGCTAGTTGCCCTTACTTGTGAAAATGTTTGCTGTCAATAAATCTGTACCAATATTGATTACTATCCCTCCATCTAGACGCCGATTCACCAACGTGTGCCTTGATAACATCTGTGGATACCTTGTGGAGCTGCAGTCTCTGGGCCCCAACAAGGCTCTTCAACAGACTATCGGCAACTTCAAGTCGCTGCAGGCGAAGCTGGACAAACTTCACTGACCTCTCAAGTTGTTGATCAGGACCGGTGACCTCTGGATCTCACACCGTTGCCTTAATTCACTGAGCACATTTTGACTTGTCGCAGGAAGAAAAGCATAAATTTAAAATTGTATGATGGCCGGATTCGATTCTTGGGATGTGTTCTCGTCACAAAGTCGTGGTGTACAAGGATAGCTGAACAAAACAGACACTGCAATGTTATTGGTAGCAGCCGGCCTCCTTCTGCCGTGACAAGTCAACATGTCTGCTGTGAAAAAGGCCTTTTCTCCTCTTCAATCTGTTGTGTGAATGTCTGGCATGCGCTTGTTGTGAAGGGGCAGTGAAAGTAGAGCAGCAGAGATGAGGGAGACGGAAGAGGGCAGGTTTTATAACTTATTTAATGCATTTTGTTTTAAGTCTAAACATGCTTAAACACAACTTCGTTGGTTATTTGCATTATGTGTAAATAGCTTTAAATAGACGAAGATGGACTATGACAAGGAATTTGGGCTACAAGTGTTGACAAGTCTGTTTTCTTATTGAAAATGCACTTAATAATGATTGATCCTGGGATATTTTGATATGAACACACCTCTTCCTGACTGGATCTTTTCTTCACAGGGGAATGATATTGATTCTTCTACATTTGACTCCAAACAAAAATTCAATGTTGGATGTTGTATTTATGTACATAAGTTGGCCAAGAAGTCGTCATTGACACACTTAAACATTATTTCCATGTCTAATATTCACTACTTGGTTGAGAACAGTTCTGTATGTATGTGTGTGTGTCTGTGTGTGTGCTTTGGTTGCTTTCAATGTAGAATGTTTTTTTTAAACATGAAACAGTGAAAACTTTGGGCCTTTTGTTGAAGTTTTTTTAATATTAAGAAACATAACTTGTCACTGCCTTTGCGTATGAGGATGTTTGGAAGACACAAACTAGTTGTTACCTGCCAACCAACCAAACTAATGTTCTTGGTTCAGTATAGTTTTGTGTTGAATCAGCAGCTTTAGATTGCTGTGGTTTCATACTGTGACGCTGCAGAGGAAGGCTTATAATGAATTTGTGTTCATGTAATTATCTTTAATTGAAAAGGCACTCAGGGTTTCTTAGTCATCACCAACAGGGCAGTAATTGTTTTTTCTCCAATTAGTTGTGTACTCAAGTACACAATTATGTTTCATTTTTAGACTTATAAGAAAAATAAAAACCTTTTTGACTTGACGCTGTGCTGATTTCTCCCTGAACGTCCTCAAGACACTTCACTCGCACAGCTGCCGAAACACACAATGTATATATTTAATTGTTTTTGGTGGGGATCGATCGCACCTTCTATAATTCCATTAAGACTTCTGCAATAGTCCTTGTTATTGCTTAACATACTTTCTTAAGGAACCCATTGTAATGCATAGAGCTGGTCACTTCAAATCTTTGTGCACAACACAGCTAGAATTAATTAATTAATTTAATTGATAAGTCTTAATTCACTACTGAAGCTCTTAAATAGGTGTGAAATGTTCAAACATTAAGAAGCAGTAGACTTTATATCACATATTTTATAGTTGCATAAAATAATGAAATGTATTAGTAGTCATACAGGAGGTTAACACGTTCATCTCTTCTACAGTTTCCTACATAATGAATGATTTTTCTTTTTCAATTAAAGGACAATTCTGCCAAATATGTAAGAGGTTACTAGAGCAGTAGCTACATGCAGAAGTAGAAACAATGATGCAGTTGTGCAGATAATGAATACGATAGCTGAGTAAATACAGGCCTCAAGAGGAAAATGTCATATCTCCTTTCCACCAACATGAACCTAGCGCTCGTTATAGTGAGAGACCCTTTCTAAGAACCGAGAGACAATTCATACGCCTGTATGTTTGTCTGCGTTTCTTCTTTGGATTAGAGTAGATGACAATCACACTAACTGTTCAAATTTGAGGAAATGGTTCCAGATTAAGCTTCGGCCCTTGAAATCTCTTGGTGAAAGAGCATGAGAGGCCACGGGAGCAAACAGTAGAATTATTTTGGACCACTTGATATGAGATTTGAACACCATGCAGTGAAGATCAGGTCTTACGAAACTCGATTACATATACTATGCCAGAGTCCAAAAGTAAAAACTGAGTGGGATGACAACATGCTGAAGTCCATTTCTACCTTTTGCAAGAGCAAGAAAGCTTTTTCACTCCGTGCAGGAATATGTAGGGGATGATGCACGTGTAGGAGGCTGCAATATAGCTGGCCACCTCCACCACTATTGATGAAGAGTGGATGTTGTTGGTGATGCGCAGAAACAGATGAGTCAGCCAGCAGACCAGGAACACGCTGGCTACAGCCACCACGCTCTTGGCCGCCCTCACCTGAGTGTTGGAGCTCGGACTGGGCTTCACTGGCATCTGCCTCGGCCTTGAAAGACTTGGTGGCTCTCCAACGCTGCTGTCTGGATTTGCTTCTGTGTTGAGGGTAGAGCCGTGGGAACCTGACGCCCCTGCATCTGGACAGGAATGAGCAGACACGCCTGTGTAAATGTGGGTAAGCGATTCAGAATCTTTTGTGCTGCCTGGTCCAGAAACTGTACCGACTGCCTTTCCACTGTTCCTGCTCTCAAGACCCTTGTTTTTGTCCGTTACCACCTCCTTGCTGGGCTCAGTGTTATGGCCTCTAATGCGCCGCTGATTTTGAAGCAGAGTTATCACAATTTGGATGCTTGCAAATACAATCCCAGCAACAGGCAGAGCATTAGCCAGTGTTAGATAAAAGATGTCGTAGGTTTGCCTGGCGAACGCAGAAGGAAAGACATCTATGCAGTCTTCATGACTGTCATTCCCCCCCTCCACTTTGACAAAAAAGAAGTGCGGTATGCTGAAGACCAGAGCCACCGTCCAGCTCCCAGCCAGCAGGCAAGCCACCAGGCACAAGCTGTCCAGCTGCACCGGGGCACCTCCTCGTTTCAGGGAACCGACCAGCTTCTGGTGCCAGAAAGCGCTGATGAAGAGGGTGGTGTAGATGCTGCTGGTTTCAGACAGGTCAGCACTAAAGCGAAACACGCCACAGAAGGTTTCCCCAAGGAACCATCGTCCAGCAAAATCCGCTATGGTGTCGGGCAGGTCCACCAGGTAGTTGGTGATGAGGTTGGAGACAGCCAGGTTGATGAAGAGAACCTCGTTAGTGTGGATCCCAGACTTCTGGTGCGGGAGGGAGCGAATAGCTAACCAGTTATTTCCAAGGACCCCTGCCAGAAACATGAACGCTCTGATGATGGATTCAATCAACTCCTCTGCATCCATCCTTTCCCAATATCTTCTCTTATCTCCACTCACAGTTGAAAGAAGGAATGAAGCCTAACTGTCACTGTTTTCCTCGTGATGTTGGACATTTATAGAGAATCTCAGGACAGCCCAACTAATTATTTTACCTCATGGAAACATCTTCTTGTAGCCCCATTGAGCTGGAGGTGTGTTTATCCTCATGACCGGCCCAGCTGAGAAGTCCCAGCTGATTCCCAGCTGATTCAGCTTCATCATCTGATTGAAAGAAGGGAAACGAAAATAAGGAGCTGGATCTGAACCGAGCTTCACACATGCAACGTCATCATGAGAAACATTAAATATTCTACACCCTGGGGACCTTTAAGAGCCCATTCGTGTAACCAATGAATGATATCATGCGTGATATCACACACACACACACACTATCCTCCAAGATGATCAGCTTTTGAGTTGTAGCTGCAAAAGCGGTCAGAAAAGTACACAAATATCTGGGTCACAAGGCAGGAAGGAGGGCAAAGTCACAATTATATTCATAGATTAGAAATTCCAGGATCGATAACTCATCACTGAAACTTAATCTTTCAAACTGTAGTAAGGTAGCCAACAACTAGCCGTTCTCCGAGCTGCACAGAGGAAAGTGATGTCTTTGCAGCCATTGTTGGAGGATTGTGCTTACAGGGCGCAATATAAATATAGCCTTGAGGTCAATAGTCTTATTGTACTTTTACAACAATACTTACTTTGGAAAAATGCATAATTTGAGTGGATTTTTCATTGTGAAATATATTGGGGGGTGTTGGGGTGCACCACACTTAAATTCTACCCCCAAAACAAGTCGGAGCCGCCCCTGCATTGAGTTTCAATACTTATATTGTTGCTATAAATTGTATATTTTTCCCACCTATACATACTTGTAGTCACCGTGTGGTTGTTCCTCCACCACCGACCTGATCTCCTCTCCTCGGGGCTCCCGGTGGGATGTGCAGTGTGTCTATAGTGCAGTAGTGCTTCACGTCATTCATGATTAAAGGCTCCACCTTCGGGATGAACCGGAGGCGGCATCTGTGCGCTGCTGCTGCCCGCCTGCCGGGACACACAGGACGGGCTGCGGGAGTGAACGGACCTGGTTTTTCTTTCTCTCGTTTTGACTATGATTTTCCTTTTCCAGCGCTCTGCGGTTGATGACGGGCTCCTCGGAGAGGAAACACGGGGCGTGAGAGCTGTGAGAGCGGTCTGTTTCTCTAGCATGAGCCGGTGGTGAGTGTGGAGAGGACAGGATGCCCGGCAGCGGCGGCGACTCGCTGAAACCCAGCGCCTTCATCCCGGTGTGCACGGCCGCCTGCCTGCTGGTCGGCTCCACCTCCCTCTTCTTCGTCTTCACGTAAGTGCAACCACGGCATGAAAAGTTAGTGCCATACCTCCAATCCACTCCATCCCTCCATCCATCCAGCTGTATCCTCTAATTTAAATATCTATATATTTTCTCTGCATTTTCAAATGTTTAGATTCAGCAAATCTCCTCAATTAGTTTCTCAACTCTTCATCAAAAAATCCCAAAAGAGCCCTCCATCTCCTCATCCTCCTCTCTGACCTGGTTGGCTCCCAGTGTGGGCTGCTCTGGGTGCCTGCCCGCTGCACCCTGGGGACTCTCAGTAAGCACAGTTTAGTTGGTTGAGCCACCTCAAGTCAAGATGGATATCAGCCTGTCATTGTGACCCACATGTGTCCCAAAATTAGATCCAATAAACCAGTTTGTGTGAGCTTCAGTCACCCCGATTGTGAGTGGGAAGTTTGAATGCAACATTTTCTGAAAGTGGTGGCTGGTTTTGACCTATTTGTGGGAAAAGGCTGAACAAGTGGGAGGGCGAGAAGACTCAAGTGAACAAGTTGGGATGAAGAAACAACTCTAGCATGTCAGATGATGCCCTGAGAACTAAATTTAGAGGATGACTATGTCAGTCATCCATACATCTGAATATGCGTAATGTGGATTAAGAGCCGCAAAGAAACAGAGGAAGCAGAGTCGTGTCTGGTATTAACTTCACCATGGAAACCCCTCTGATATTGACTCACTGAATGATTTCTCCCACTTATCATCAAGTGACTCTTGACCTCCGTAGCCATATCTGTCCTAGTTTCTCCTATGTTCTCCAGCCGTGCACCGTTTCCACTGCAATCTGACACCAGATTGGCAGTGCGGGATTAGGATCTGGCCATGTGATTTCCCCATCTGGGGAAAATGCAGTGAAATCTTTGAATTTACCATCAGCTGTTGCGACAGTACAGATAGAGATAATTACTTTTTGGTCAAGTCTCTGCACCTCCTGCAATTTATTAGGGATATGAGATGTTATACAATTGCTTTAATCTTTGTGTTCCGTATTAAGCTTATCAAATATGATTTGACCATAACAAAACTAAGTGCATCAAACCATTTTGATGACTGCTGGAGTCCAACACATTGATGACGAGGCACTCTATTGTATTATAATCATGCATAATACCTCACCTGCTTCAAAATAGTTTTATATTAAGCTTTTCTCGGAACAGCAATATTAATATATTTTACTTTTTAATAGACAAACTTGCAGACACGTTTTAAGTAACATTCATGCAATTCATTTCTGTGTATCTCTGTGTGAATTAGCAGTTCAAGCATCTTTCCATTTCTATTTCCTCCTTCTTGCTTTGGAAGACTAAGAAAAAAAACAACCTTTAAAATTATAGGGGCTTTTGTTTTTTGTCCTCCCTTGCCAGATAAAATTAATCAGTTGCCGGTTTCCTGCTTTTGTTCTGCAGACCTTGAACTGGGTTATGGTTTTGTTTCACTCAGGCTTCCGAAAAAATACACCACAGACACCAGAAAGACTTGGACAGACCTTGTTAATTACCCCCGCCAAGGACCGTAGCAACTTTCCAAAGCAGAAAACTGCATTGCTACAGTTGTGATTTCATATAATGGAACGGTTGGCTACCTCGGTGGAGGTCTCCCATCTCTTACTGCGTTTCCATTTAAATTATGTTTCACTCTGCCTCTTGTTTGTCTAATGCTACTAAAATGAATTAGAACTGGTAAAGCCGGTTCTGCTAATGAACTGTGCTCGTGACTGCTGGCCTGCAGGTGCAAATACTGTCAACAGGTTCCTTTGCATGCCAGCCATCACGATTTACAGATTGATTTACAGATTAAATATCTTTGTTTGCAGGCCTCACGGAAATACCTAATCTCTTTTTGATTTTTTACATAACCACAACCCTGAATCACCCTCATCTTTATTGAACGGTTTACAGTGGGAACAGGAATGACTGTAGCCGGATCACACACCCCGCAGATCCTGTGGAAAAGGAACGACAGCGAACGCTATCAGTGCACTGTGGGAATTTATTCACAACCAGCGTTGTCTGTAATTATGGCATGTCTAGAAATCTGACAGATTACATGACAGTGATGTCATTTATGACAGTGTGACAATATTTCACAAAGTGCATCCCGGCTGCCAGGACTAGTGAACTTGCTGCTTGACTGATTGTGTGATGTCTCGTGTGCCACTGACCCAGTGCGGGGATGAGGGCAGCGTGCAGATTGCGGAGCTTACTGTTGTTTGTGATTTAATACAGCTCTGCCTGGGCTCTTTCATTAGGTGGGGCTTGTGTTGCCACGCTGCGGTGTAATGAACTGTCTCTCCCTGCGGTCCAGATGGTCTCAGACCAATGACAGAGGCTCACCGTCCATCCAGAGGCAGCCGCATTGTAATCTTGTCCACAAGACAACAGGCAAATTAATTCTTACATGCTCCGGTTTCACTTCCTCTGTTTTATCTGTAGCGCCACAATTTATTGTGTGTGTGTGTCTGTGGGCTTGTTTTGCTGTATTCATAGGGTCCGAAAATCGTGAGCCTCCTGTTCTTGTGGGGTCCGACAGCTTTGTGGGGACCAAAATAAAGGATCCTATAAGTTGAAATGTCTGTTTGAGGGGTTGAGACTTGGTTTTAGGGTTAGAATTATGTTTGGATCAGGGTTAGATGGCAAGGCAGGTGATGGTGACAGGGGATACATCGGCAATAATGGCTCATTAATGCAAGATAAAAAGGAATGAAAGGACCATCTGTATTTTCATTATACACAAATACATTTAAATTTGCATGGCATTTCTCCAATGTTGTTAAAGTAAAACAATATAATTATACACTATAAATAAAAGCAGAATACATTCATACATTTATGCATTCACACATGTATCAGATTGACGACGTTAAAACGTCTCGTTCTGAGTTGCGTCTTTGTTGATAGTTCTGAGGATGGAGGAGTGTGTGTGCGTGTATGTGTCACAGTCCTTCCTCAATTAAAACAAAGACGTGTGTGTGTGTATGTACTTGTGGAGTGTTTTTGTGGTAACATAAGGTGTAAGAAACGAGAGTGAAGAGAGGAGTGTTTCAACTGACCGGCTCGAGTTACATAGCTTATTGTAACTGATCAGTTGTGACAGTTTAAGCACATGTCCAACACGGCCATGTTTAGTGAAAAGACGTTGGACAAATCCCAAATAGAAGCCTTAGTGGGGGATCAAATTATGGACCTTAATCTTTTTGTCACTGCTTCTTTAGGTTCACAAAGCTTGATTACGCAAGCTTTTGTTCAAATCTATGAAATCACTGTTAGAAGTTTGAATGTTTGGATATATTCTATATGAAGGGAGACTCCTGCAGGTACAGATTACCTGTAGTGAATCAATTAGATTAATCTCATGGAATATATACAGTATAGCATTGTGTTGTGTGATGTATGGCGAGGCTTGACCGCCGCCCTGTATAGTGTATAGTATCTAATGTGAGGATTCCACAATGGACTGGCAGAAATGGTCTGTAATCCAGAGTTTATAATCCAAGGGATTACTGGGTTTGCAGCTGGCATGGCATCAGCAGTCGGCCCTCTCAGTGGGAACCCCTCCCCCACCGCCTAAAACCAACTGGGGGGGGTTAGTGGATTGAACCTCCACTGGGATGAAACCCATCACTGATGCAGATGACTCTTAATTCTTTTTCTGTGCTTTCACTTATGAGCAGAACCTCACATCTTAATATTTTTTATCTCCGGGTCTATAAATGTCCTGCAAACACTGGTTGACACTGGTTTCACTGTGTACAATCTAACATACACGTTTCTATCAACTCTGTCTCCACCCACGCTGATACCACACTGCACCCTGGAACATGTGATCGTTTAAAAAGAAGATCCCCTCACAGGTTTAGCATGCGATGTTCAATCAAACACATAATCCAGTGGGACTCCAGTGAGTCTGTCCACCTCTGTAACCTGATTACACCGCCCCCCCCTCTAACCTCACACGGTAGCGATATCATCATCATCATCATCATCTTTTTACAAGCCCCTGTAGTCAGTAGATTCTGACTCATGTCAACTGATTGATTATCATTAATTACAGTCAAGGAAATGCTAACGTGCAAATTTCAGTTTTGTGTTTGAATTATTTGCACATAAAACTGATTATTTTGTGCCTTTAAAATCTTCCGCTGGCTTTTTGGTTTTCATAGCGTCACAGTATTGTTATAGATTAAGGTGGGATTATCTGTTGTCCTAAATCACGAGGTGCTTCTGTTGTGGCTGTCGTTTTTGGAAAGTTTAAATTATCTCCATCGGTAGGTGTTTACGTTAACCTGCAGTTACACCATGGCCAGAATCAGAACCACCACCTGCGGGGGTCCAGCAGGGGAGAACATTAATTGATGGGGAAGCAGAATTGAACATGACAGCCGAATTGTGATCTCGTTATCAAACGTTTTGTGGACCAAATGATGATCGAACAAACAATCAACAGATTAAATCAATGCTGAAAATAAATCATTGCGGCACTTTAAGTGTCCGGATCTGCTGCGTTGTCTTGTCTCTCCTGCAGGCTGCAGCGTTTTTAATCCGCTGATGTTTGCGGTGGTGAACACACACACACTAATGTGTGCTTATCTTTCACTGTCAACAATTACTTTTGAGATCCATCAGTATAAATGGGATGAAGATTATCCCTTAAAGACTTTGTTGTAGCCATGTTTTGTGTTAACCTCAACCTCCTAGGGATTGATACTTGCAGATGAACAGTGCCGCTCTCACACAATCTATTCGCAGCATTAATTCTGATCTGAATTCTTCCCTGCGTGTGTGTATTCAGATGCCCGTGGCTGGCTCTGACCATTTGCCCCGCCGTGCCGCCATGCTGTGCCGTCCTTTTCCTTTTTGTGCTGGCCAACTTCACCATGGCAACCTTCATGGATGCTGGTGTGCTCCCAATGGGTTAGTAACGAAAGTGACGTTCCTCTGACGGTGTGAAAGATCGGTGTTACATCTCAATATTTACTTCCCCCAGCGAATGAGGATGAGGACAAGGACGATGAATTCCGCGCTCCACTGTACAAGAACGTGGACGTGAAGGGCGTCCAAGTGCGGATGAAGTGGTGCGCTTCGTGTCATTTCTACAGACCCCCACGCTGCTCCCACTGCAGCGTCTGCGATCACTGTGTGGAGGTCAGTGCATAGGCAGGTTTAAAAATGACGGGGGGAATTTAAATGGGGCGGGCGATAAGGAAATAGAGGGCATGGATGGAGAGATGAGAAATGAAAAGAGAGTTATGAGCGAGCGTGGCGTTGTGTGTGGGAAAGAGTCAAAGCGGGATTTCTGCTTTGAGTGATGGACAGAGTGTGATGAAGGGAGAGAGAGAGAGAGAGAGAGAGAGAGAGAGAGAGAGAGATCTCA
>CAAKHC010000632.1:2533-12711 GCA_901007825.1 Macroramphosus scolopax
AGTTAACAGCTCTCAATAAATTTGCAGAGACCAAACAATTCCTCCATGAGCAGCAATCAGCGACATTAGCAGGAAACTCCCTTTTTAACAGGAAGAAACATTGAGCAGAAGTCAACACATGGTGGGCGGCCATCTGCCTCTACTGGTCGTTTATAAATGACTAATTTTATTGAATGATCTGTTGATTTAATTTGGTAAATCCCCTTGACTCCTGTATTACGTATATGGTGATGGAGTATTGCGTTTGTGGGATGCAAGAAATGCTGGACAGCGTCCCTGAGAAAAGGTTTCCAGTATTTCAAGCTCACGGGTAAGTCTCTCCACTTCCCTCCCTCACTCTTCCTACTCCCTCTTTCTCTGTCTTTCTGCTATATTTAGTCTGATCCTCTCTGCAACGGTAGCTCAAGGCCTAAGTTTAGATTTAGGACTGCTGGGCCTCTGCTGAAATAACTGGCCATAGATTGCATGAATGACTGGTCACTACTAAAAAAGCACAGATGCTAAGAGTGTTCATCTGACCAGAGTGATTAATTTTTCATATTTTACATGGCTAAGATTGCACCCGTCCGCTAGCACAGACTTGAATTGC
The DNA here is from genome assembly GCA_901007825.1 of Macroramphosus scolopax. NCBI lineage: Eukaryota > Metazoa > Chordata > Actinopteri > Syngnathiformes > Centriscidae > Macroramphosus > Macroramphosus scolopax. The sequence continues at coordinate 3,123 of CAAKHC010000632.1, forward strand.
CTCAATAACTCTTTTGTGTCTGTTTCTGCAGGTACTTTTGCCAACTCTTAGATGGCCTTGAATATTTGCACAGCCAGGGAATAGTTCACAAAGACATTAAACCAGGGAATCTGCTGCTGACCACAGATGGGGCACTTAAAATCTCCGACCTGGGAGTAGCAGAGGTGAGCTCTAGTTGAAGCAATAGTATGTTAACCATGTGTGAAAGTTTTAGTGTAGTTTGTGTAGCTTATTCCAAATAAAAACATTTAGACTTTAGACTAATCTTTCATCTAAATTTACAGAGAATATTATTTCTTTTCTGTGGGTGCTGCAGCACCAAGTTGATCACAGCTTTGCATGCAGTGTAGATTGTGTTGCATCAAAAGGAAATAGCAGCACATTATCCATTAGTCTTGGGGCATCAGAGTTAAGTTGATGGACAGGAGCAACTTCTAAAAAAGATTTTCCATTTATTTCACCTTGCATTTTCCAGGCCCTGCACCCCTTTGCAGATGACGACACATGTCGCACCAGTCAGGGCTCTCCAGCCTTTCAGCCTCCAGAGATCGCCAACGGACTGGACACCTTTTCAGGGTTTAAAGTGGACATTTGGTCTGCTGGAGTAACACTGTGAGTAGTGACGATCTCAGGGTGTATTAGTCAGTGACATTTACAGGCAGGGGATTATTGTTAGTTGTTTTAATATCAGACAAAGTGCAAATTGTTTCCTTGTGTTACTTGATTTGCTTGTCAAAGGAAACTGCTCATCCTTTCCTGGGCAGCCCAAAGGGCAAAGCATCAGCACTTAAGTTAATAGAGATTCTGTGTAATGTGCGAAGAGACTAACTAACAGGATTGACCAGTGACGGTGGATGTAGACATGTTGTACTGACAAACAGTCAGAGCTATTCTTGGATAGTGGCACAATCCCATCTGCGGTGATAACTGATTGTAAATTGTCAGTCAAAGATAACAATAGGAATCTGTGACAGTCTCTTAATGTCACTCATACAGTATTTGTTTACTTGTGCTTCCTTTCATTCAGATACAACCTTACAACAAGTCTTTATCCTTTCGAGGGGGACAACATCTATAAGCTATTTGAGAACATTGGAAAAGGAGACTTCACTATTCCTGAAGAGTGTGGACCTCTCCTTTCGGACCTCCTGCGAGGTTAGTGTTGTTCAGAGCAAAACATTACTTCCTCATACCAACAGTGTTGGTGTGGTTACTTAGCTTCATTGAATGGGTTGATTCATAGTTCAGCATAAGATGTGTCCTTGTATTGATGTCAAGCATCATCAAATAATGTCACACATTCATTATGGTGTTGGTAGTGAAAGGGTTTGTACGTTTTCTAGAAAGGACAAAACCATCTCTGGAACTGGTCCGACGTGATCTTTTCTGTGTATGTCCAGTAGGTGGAGCCATGACATTTAGAGTTATTGTGAATCCTCAGCATGCTTCCCCGAACAGTAGAAATCCCTTCAGCTGTTGACGTAGTTTCCATTGGTCTGGAGTCAACAGCAGAATATTAAACACTTTATAGTCTTTCATTGATTCCCCAAGTTGAAGGAAGCAATGCTTCTGCGCCTCGAAAAAAAATCGAGAGTTAAGACTCTTTGTTATAAAATGCGTAATCAATCTTACATCACAAATCTACCTGCCTCTAATATCCAAAACGAGTGTTGGTAAATTCCATCTGTTGTCTTTATTATTTAGGATTAATGTGAGGCTGAATGTTTAAGTAGTGTTGGAGCCTGTTCTCCAGCTTTGCACTCTTTCCTTTTATGGAAATCAACCAGCTATTCATGGATTCATGATGCCTAACATTGGGAGGATTCATTTGCACATTTGAAACTACTTGAGATGTCATATGGCGGCTAAACAATGACTATTGTTCCGGCTGAATTAGATGATTAACCCGTGATAAGGAAAGAAGAACTGCCACATTCTGATGCTGGTATAACTCACCAGGCTTCCATCCCCCATTTTGTGTGTGACGTCTGTGTGTGATGACGCAGCACCTGAGAGATAGTCAGTCCATAATTACATGGTCTAAAATAAGCCCAGCAGCCGCAGCAATACTATCAGTGCTCTGCATGCTGCCCTTCTCTGCCTACCGGGAGACAATTACATTATTAGGTCTGGATCAGCACTACATCACAGCTGCCTTATCATGCTGACATTCTGCTTTCTCCTCATACTAGGCTGACATTATTACTATGAAGCGACAAATGCCACATTACAGTGGAACTTGCGTTATGTCACTTATGTGAATGTTTCCTGACTTGTTAAATGGGATATTTGGCTGTGCAATCAGTGTTGATGGTTAATGTAGTCAATTGAAGCAACAAAAGTACTCCTAAAGCTGATGGACTACATCCAACAGGACAGAGTGGGCAGAGGGATTTCTAGGACTTACTCAGAAGACAATAAGCAGTCTGTCCAAAAAGAAAATCTCCAGCCAACAGAAAAATACTATCTGACATTGACTTTCAAAGTCCCCCGTCTATTATAAACTTGCATTGAGGAGTGTCCTCTCAAAAGATGCTTTGAAAGAAACGTTTTCCTCAGGAAAAGGAAGTCATTGTTCGACCTTTTTGTCATCAAAGAAACATTCAACAATATTTTGGCTTTTTAAGGCTGTCCACCAGCTCCATGGGAACATCTTTGACGCTGGCTAATACAACACAAGCTGTCACATTTCTATAGCTAATCGTCATATCTTGGGTTTTAGCCACACTTAATTGGAGAATAGACTGATCACACCAAGATAGGAAATCATCAACCACAGAGGCATGATGTTGCTCCAGTTTAGTTGGCAGAGGAGACATCTCGTGTCCGGCAGTTAAACTTTGAATATTTGCATGGTCATAGATTCTGAATATTTCAATGAGGGAAAACATAGATGTAATTATAAAGATTTGAATGTAGATGGCAACCCGCCAGTTTGTTGGTGTTTGTGTTTGTTGAACGGTCCACAGAAAGAGGTGTGAGTGGAGAACATTTTCAGGGCTGCTGTGATTAAGTGAACTTTGCCATGTTTTTACAGGAATGCTTGAGTACGACCCTGCGAAGAGGTTTTCCATACAACACATAAGGCAACACAAGTGAGTGATTTCTTTTGTATCCTGTCCTGTTTGCCAGGTTGGATTGCTTTTTTCTGCTTTAGTTTCTTGTTAGTGAACCTCTGGTAGGTACTGACCACTGCAGACTGGGAACACCCCACAAGAGCTGCAGTTTTGGAGATGCTCTGACTGAGTCGTCTAGCATCACAATTTGGCCCTTGTCAAAGTCGCTCACATCCTTACGCTTCCCTATTTTTCCTGCTTCCAACACATCAACTTTCAGGACAAAGTGGTCTCTTGCTGCCTAACATTTCCCACCCACTGACAGGTGCCTTTGTAATGAGATAATCAATGTTCTTCACTTCACCTGTCAGTGGTCATAATGTTATGGCTGATCGGTGTATAGATGACAGATAACATTTGATGTGCATAAATGTAGAAGAAATCTCATGTCAAAGTTCACAAATATATTTCTGATGCATACAAAAATATTTTTTATAGTTTGGATGTTTCTTTTATTTATTGTTGAACCTGCAGTTGCACACATCTTGTCATTAAGGACTTTATTGTGTTTGTGTTTGGGCTTTTTAAGACTCCCCTAATGTTGCTCCAACCTTTTCCGGCAGTAGCATGAACTCGCCCCCACAAGGGGATGATGTAATGTGATCACATAGCATTAACATCTGCGGGTCTGCAATATGCCCTTTTCACAATGACGTGAATTAACTTCCATTCTGACACGATGCCGGTTTTACCTTTGCACCGGAGAGGCTTCTCTGGATAATGCTAGCATGCACTACAACAGCTCAATGAAAGGAAAAGACTTATAATGTTTCTGTATTAACAAACCACATTCAGAGGTGGTTGATCACTCTCTTGCCCTTCAGTCAACTTAAACAAATTCCTTGCTACATGAAAATGTTTGCCCTAAATGGAAAAGATGGAATTCTCTTGAGCTACTGAACGTTTTTGAGAAACGTGGTTAAAGGCATATCTGTTTTTCCTGCCAGCTGGGTGCGTAAGAAACACCCTCCATCTGAGCTCCCTGTGCCCATCCCTGCCAGCGCAGAGAGCAGGGACCCTTGGCGGAGTATGACTGTGGTACCCTACCTGGAGGATTTGCATGGCTACACTGAGGAGGACGATGATGACGACCTATATGACAGAGAGGATGAGATCATATACACTCAGGACTTCACAGTACCAGGTTTGTGTGAGCCCTGAAAGTAATTGACTCTTGGCAATAATGGATCAGTTGCATCTCCTTTAGTCCGCCTTTTGCTGATCCCACAGCCTTCATGTGAGATGCTTCAATCAGTGTGTTTTTAAGTTATTTGGAGATTGTGCTCAATTCTGATCGGAGATGGAGACAATAAATACGTTGACTCCTATTTAGGTAGTCATCTGATAAGGGAATAAACCTCATTTGAACCCTTTCCCACTGAAGACAAATATACTGTCGCCCGACACAGTATATTTTGTCCCCTCATAGTTTCATGATGAACCAAAAATACTTTCACCCTTTCATAACAATGCAGGTCTCTAAAGTTGGGTTTTTTCCTGTTGAGGAAGCAACCAAAAACAAAAGGGAACATTTAGCCATAAGATCCGACTTCTATATGACCCCTTAAGAATCTGCAATACATACAATCACCTAGTGTTGGACTGTAAGCAGATACGAGCCCCTGAACTATTGTCACAAAAAGACGACCTCGAGGCTAAGGGCTACGTGCAAACTTTGCCACAGCATATGACCATCCTCCCAATCACATGAAGGTATCATCACAGTGAGACACAAAGCCACTGTGGAGCTAGAACACCACTCACTACAGTGCACAGACAATAGATCTGTCTGTGCAACTATAACTGTGTATTTATCAAGATGTGTTGTTGGTTTCACATCAGCATGACTTCATCATCGCTTCTTTATTTACAAAGTGGTAATACGGGAAGCAATGGAGCAGTGCTAGTTAGTTTTCCGTGCTACATATAGCACCTTCACATTTTAATTTGATTTGACTTGTTCCATGACTCTTCAATTCTCTTTTTTCCACAGAATTAAAAACCTTTATCCGTTGCTAGGCAACAGCCAGCTATGATAAATGCAGCTGTCTGTCGGGTATCTAGAAGTGGTGCCCCATATAAAATCAAAAGGAGCTGCAGTATGTGAATGAAGTGATATAAAAATAGTCCAGTTGATGTGAGAGCATGAATGGTTTTTCAGGGTCCACTCCCACACATGCAGAGCGTGGTCGCACAAAGATGCAAATTTTAAGGAATAGTGTGTATAGTAACTTGAACAACAGCTCGACCCGATGTTAAATCGGTAAATACATGTCGCAGCTTCTGATTTGTGATCTACTCAGTGTCACAGTTTCTGCTATATGTAAATGTCTAGTTTCTCACAGACCCAGATGTACAAATACACACACAAACACACACCTGTGTATTTGAAAATAAAGATCACATTAAGGGTTTTGCCTGAATTTTTCCACAGTGGATTTTCCTGTCCCTCACATTAGCTTTTTAAAGATCCCCTTTTGAAACCTGTGTACTGTTTTCCCATCAGCTGGTCTGTGTTTTCTGTCCAATTTATCACTCACAGCGTGTGTGCTCATGATGTTACCTCACACTTGGTAAATGAAACAGTGGCCAACTCAGCACTTGTGTGGACGTGTGATAAAATTGTCTGGGGCCTGATATTTTTTTTTTTTGTTGGACTTTAGAACAAGTGGCCGAAGAAGATCAGGGGAACGCCGACAACAGTCCAGCTGAAGACAAGCCAGTTTGTGTGAACGGGAGAGAGGGCGGGTCTCTGAACAGCAAAACCAAAGCAGAACGCAGATCCTCCTCCTCATCCAACCCCTCACGCAAAGGAGTCTCCACAGCCAGCAAGATCCGCAAGCTCTCCACGTGCAAACAGCAATGATTCCCCCCCCCACACAAACCCCATCCTCATTCGGCAACAACCCTCCTGGTGAGTGCGCGGACTGCTGTCAAAAGCTTCAATTCTGCTGCAGTAGTTCGTTCTGCTTGAAGGACACTTTGTACTGTAGAGAGAAAAGATAAAGAAACAGGTGCAGCAGTTCCAGATACAAAGATAGGAGGGATGAGATGAGAATGCGTTTGAACAGACAGACGAAGAGATGAGTATCAGGCAGGTGGAGGAGGGAAAGTAGCATTCAGGGAGGGGAGAGCGAGTATTTTGGTATTCAGAGAGCAGTGCTCTGACTCACCACCACTCCCCAGGCAAGCACAGCTTCCTGTACCGTCACTAAAACTAGATCTGGACTGGTTTGGTCTTGTGCTTCTGTTTTCTTCACGGTGCTCGTAGATGGCCCCCATTCAGGTGGAGCAGATTTATGCTGCAAGCGTACACACAAAATTAACAGGTTGTCCCCTCTATCCAGTAACCACCCACAGTTTGCTCTTTCAATCTCTCACACATACAAACCAGTCACGGCATGAGGCTGCTTGTCATGGGTGTAGTGAAGAGGAGATGCGATGTATTAATTTGCTCAGGCGATGACTCACCCTGGATGAGATAAAGACAGCTCTAGGATGTTTGTCTCTTTCTCACTCGTCAGATGAGTTCTCCTGTGATAACAACACCAGGTAGCAGCTGATACAGTTCCATTTTGTCTGGGGAGAATTGATCTGAAAAAAATCCACCTGTCTAACTCTGTCCTTCGTCTGTCCCTCTCAGATTGGTCTGTCCCCATCCTTCTGTTTCTGGAGTCCTCACAGTTGTGAGAGAGACCTTCTGTAGTTGATGCCCCTTTACCATCTTGGACCACTGGCCTGCAGTCCTGTAACGACGTGATATGAGTGACGGAGAAGAGGACAGCATGAAATGTTCTTTTTGCTCTGAGACTGAGGCGCTGGCTGTGAAGATGGTGTTTCTTTTCTTTCTCCCTTATTTTGACTCCTTTTGTCATCCATTTGTCATCTAGCCCCCCCCCACACCCACCCACGCTGTCACCCTATTCAAGTGTTGCAACGGACGTTACAAACTCCATCATGCTGTTTCCCCAATCCACCTTCTGTTTCTTTGACTACCTTTTCGTTTTTACAGAACCCTAATGGCAATTTTTAAGGCACATTGTGATGTGTGAAAAAAATTAAAGAGAAAAAAAGATATCCAAACTTATTCATAATTCTGTATTTAAATCTATGATGGGAATAATTATGATATTGCTCGATTACCACCGACATAAAAACCTGCATGCTGTACAGAGCTGGATGAGCTTGGTTTTGACTGACAGACGGAAGTCTTGAGATCCACCGCCGACTTGTTGGGGATTTTTGATTTTTCTTTTTTCCAATGAATATTTTTTAATTATTATTTATATAAAATATGTCCCAAACAGGCTGCTTTGTTGAATGATCCTTTCTGTTTACCTTTCAGTTGAGCGTATGTATTATGCAATACAGCTCAATGGTTTATTTCCTGTTTTTTTTTATTTATTTTTTTTAGTTGGTGTCCTTTACAAACCTTCTATGCATGCTACACTCATCCACTTCTCCATAGCTAGTCCTTGATGTATACCAGTTTGTAGTCAGATCATAGAATATCAAGAGTCGATGTTCAGCTTCAGGCGGTATGCTGTTTCTATCATCCGGTCGCCTGTTTTTCCAGCGATGCTCTTTGTTGTGCTGATCACATCAGCGGGAGCCCTGCCCCCCTCTTACGCAGCCAAGCCCATCATAAGCCTCTCGCTGGGAATAGATCAGAGAGCAGGTGAGTCACAGCTCTGAGGGAGGGAGAGTGCAGAGTTTCCTACGTCAGCAAGGTCGACAGAGAGGTTCTCCGTCCATCGGGACAAAGCGGAGCAACATTGTGGGGATGATGAGATGTCTCGCGTCAACAGGCAGAATATTTCTGGAGCGTGATTAGTATTCGAGGACATTTGTCTTGTGACGTTTCCGTTCTCATGACAGTTTACAGACGCAGTACATAAGGTTTAATGAATCGCATTACAAAAGCGTAAAAAGAAAACTAGGAACCACAAACATTTTCCCCCTTTTATTCAGAAGAAACGTTAAGTCCAAAATGAATGTGCCTCAGTTAGTCCCACAAGGTCTGATCTTTTTCAAGCATGAAAGCTGAATTTTCTGCATGACTCATCTCACTCTACAGCAGCTGGTTCATCATGGATGAGGACAAAGAAACTGGTTTCATAAGATGTACACTCTGTATAGCGCCAACCTGTGTGTGCAGGGAAAAGGCCAACTAGTACCTCCCATACCAGGTGACATTCCTAATCCTTTATAACATGCAGCAGGTCTATCATGTTGATGTATTTTCACATGAACGTAGAACAAATAATTACAATTTACATCTGTTCATATGGGACAATATGAGGTGCAATGAGCTGCTCAGTTTGTAGGACTTGACCAACCTGAAATCTTAAGATCTCAAGATTAGTGCTAAAATAAAGCAACTATTTTTCAAATGGAAAACTACAACTAATCTCTGGTTGTAGCTATTGCTGTGTTCCATCTCTAAATGTGTTTGATCTGAAACATTGCCAGTAATATTACCTTTGGAAACTGTAAATTGACGACAAAAAAGATAAACCTTAAGTCTCCTCAAAGGTCTTCAGGGTCTATCAGCTGCTCATTCTTAATTAGCTTGTTTGTGCATTATAAATTCATAAAGGGTTCCATTTCTTTAGAACATCTGGGCGACGTAGATTTCAGTGCATTTGAGGGACATTCCAGCTGTGGATTACAACATATTTTGTGTTCCAGTGATTTCTTTCATTCAAAAAGACTTCAGAGGACGTGTCTGTAGTAACGAAGGGTTGTGGACGTCCGTGGAACAGTGGAATAAATCATACGCAAGTAATACTTTATAGAAGGATCAGTTCTTCGGTGGTTTTGGTCTGCTCACGGCATTTGTTGACAATATAGATTATCACCAACCTCAGAGGTGGAAGACAATTGCAAAGGAGAAATATTTTATCCTTTATATTTGACTCAAACGTTCCCACAATGCTTGAAAGGTAGTGTACAACCAATGGTCGCCAACCAAGCAATATTAAACACCAAGCATTGCACTGGTCCTCTGCATTGAACTCTACACAGTGAGAAGGGGGTAGTGAATGGTTTTGGACACAGCCACTGCCACTGGTATTGAGTTTCCCCCCACTACCTTCACAGACTCAACTCTGTCACTGGACAATCTGTCTAAAAGCCTGAGAGGCTCCCGTGTCCTTCACTTTAAATAGCATCTGGCCGTGTCCCCGTCAGCAGTGATACAAAACACAGAAGCACCCTCATTCCGTCACCTGAAATATGACGCACAACAGAGACGGGCCTTAAGCAAATCCTTCAACATTAGATGAAAGGGGAATATAAAGTGACTGATGCAGGTATTTACAGCAAATTTGTCCACTTTATACTTTAGGTCTTTTATGACGAGCCTGAGTCTTCCTTTTGTCTTTTTTTTTTTTTTACCTGCTAAGCAGCTGTTATTAAAAGGGACCAGCAAGGTTTTCTTTCTTTACATGGTCAGCGTTGATCTTCCTGTG